>PITA01003865.1:18268-132246 GCA_004023965.1 Spilogale gracilis
CACACCCAGTGCTCCACGCTTTAGGTGTCCCCAGTACCCACCACCAGGCTCTCCCATCCCTCCACCCCCCTCCCTCCAAGACCCTCAGTTTGTTTTTGTGTCCAAAGTCTCTGTTGTTTCGTTTCCCTCCCTAGATTACCCTAGTTCCCATTTACTTTCCTTCTCCCACTGTCCTCCAGTTTACCCCTCATGCACCGCAGGTAAGTGAAACCATGCGATACTTGACTTTCTCTTCTTGGCTTATTTCACTCACCATAATCTCTTCCAGTCCGGTCCATGTTGCTACAAAAGTTGGATATTCATCCTTTCTGATGGAGGCATAGTATTCCACTGTATATATGTACCAAAAGCTTTACTTATTTATTTGGGAGAGAGAGAGAGAAAGAGAGAAAGAGAGAGATTGATTGAGAGAGTACCTGAGAGGGGTGAGGGCAGAGGGAGAGGGAGAAAATCTCAAGGAGATTCCCAGCTAAGCACAGAGTTCAGAGCCCAACACAAGGCTTGATCTCACAATCCTGGGCTCATGACCTGAGCCAAAATCAAGAATCGAACACTTAGCTGACTGAGCCACCCAGGGGCCTCTGAGTTTCAGGGAGTTTTGAAACTGGGATAACCCTACAGAATTTCCCCAAGTTGGGGTCGGGGAGCTGGGACTTTGTATCTCGATGTTGATCAGTCATTGAATTGAATTCAGGACATAATCTTGCATTGGGTGGCTGTCCTCAGCCAGTGCAGTTACCTTAGAGCTTTCTGTTGGCAACTCTGCCAGCAACTAACTGAAGCATCCACCCCATTTTTTTGAAGATTAGGTTTTTAGGTTCTACTTGCTCGATTCTTATTTTTCTCTTTTATGCTGTTGTTTTTTCCCTCAAATGTTTGGTGAGTTTAGGTTTTTATTCATATGTATGAATGAAAGTCTAGGCTGTTAACATGGCTAACCATATCTGGTCTACAGTAAGGCTCTTCCTTGAGTGAGAGGACTAACAGAGAGCTCTCTGTATGTGATTAAGGCATGTAGACTGGCAAGACTCACTTTAAAGATGCTCAGGCAGGGAATTATCTGGCAATTCTAAATGCCAGAATGAGGGCAGTCTTATGTTGGGGTGCTATCTCTGCTATATATTGCAGATAATTTAAAAAATTTTTTTAGCAATTTTCTGATTTTGGGAAAATGGCTCAGTCAGGTAAGCCTTTGCTCTCGGCTCAGGTCACGATCCCAGGGTCCTGGGATTGAGCCTAGCATCTGACTCCTTGCTGGGTGGGAAGCCTGCTTCTCCCTCTTCCTCTGCCTCCTTCTCCCCCTGCTTGCTCTCTCTCTCTCTCTCTGTTAAATAAATAAATCTTTAAATTAAGAAATGATCTGATTTTAAGCCTAGAGGATAAATGCTAATCCATATGCCCTTCATATCTGGGGTGGGGTCGTTGGAATGGGGTTCTTGAACAAAGAGCTGTCTGTATTCCAGTATTGCCTAAACTTGTTTTTCACAAGAATCATCTGAGATGCTCATCAAAAAACCAGAATTCTGAGTCATATAGCCAGACTCTCTGAACCAGTCTCCAGAGAATGGTCCTGAGGTTCTCTAAGTTTACGAGAACTACATGTAATTTTATGATCAGCCCAGGTTGGTAAGAGCATCTGTAGCCTTCAAGCCATCAGTTTCCACATCTACCCACCAATCTCATCTCTACTTGCCTTCTTTGTTATCTGCTCCCTTGGAGTCTGTCTCTATTATGATAGTTTCTTCCTGCTTCCTGTCTTATAGCAAGTCATCAAACTCTCTGGTCTTCCTGTTCTTACGCCTGTTATCAGTTTATTCCCTTTTGTACTTTACTATTTCTTCAATGATTTTTTAATAAGGAAGGAAGGTAAACATGTGAACTCAAAATACCCTCTTAAATCAAACCTCAATAACCATACTTTGGAAAAATCTCTGAGCCAGGCTATTGCTAATGTGCAATATGACAGATTGGATATGGGGATAAGGGAGATAGAACAGTCTTGGATAATCCTCAACTGGGTAGTTTTAGCAGTTGGGCAAATTTTTATGTGTTTCCCTGAAAAGAAGAATTAGGTGGAAGGGAGGAAATATTTTGTCAGGGAAGATAATGAATTTAGTTTTTTACATGTCCAGTGTAATATAAAGGCCTAAGGAAGAGATCTGATCTGGAATCATTTATTCAGTCATCAATTGGCATATATGAAACACCTTCTTAATATATGCCAGGATATGGAAGTGAAAATATCTTATAGAGGATAGAAACAAATAACTAAAAGTGCATGATAACTCATAGAAGTACCAAACTTGAACCTGGGTGATCAAGAAGGAACTGACACTCAGGCTGAGATGGGACAAATTATATGAGTTTGGCAAAATTGCCTAGACAGATAAGTTATTTTAGAAAGAGCAAAGAGCCAGTAGGAAAGCTGAGAGCCAAAAAAGAATACCAATAGGAATTTCTGTATGACTAATTCTTAGCAGAAGGGAAAACAAGAGAAGAAGCTGGAAAGGCAAAGAAAAGTGAGAAGATACAGGATTGTATACAATGGGTACAATGGGAAGCCACTGAAGAGTTTTAAATAATCATCCTACAAGTGGATCTGACACCTTGGAAATGAGTGATACCACCCAGTGGTTCTCTAGCTTTAGTCTGCATCAGAATCAACCAAGTAACTTGTCAAAAATGCACTTAGTATGTGTAACATTGCATTAAGCCCTTTACATATATTCTTTTTTATTTAAAAATTTTTAAAAGATTTTATTTATTTGACAGCGAGAAACACAGCTAGAAAGGGAACACAAGCAGGGGGAGTGAGAGAGGGAGAAACAGGCTTTCCGCCGAGCAGGGAGCCCGATGTGGGGCTCGATCCCAGGTCTCTAGGATCATGACCTGAGCCGAAGGCAGTCGCTTAACCAACTGAACCACCCAGGCGCCCCTACATATATTCTTGAACCTCACAATCTGGGAAGTGAGTGGAATTTATATTCACAAGGTCACATTGCTAATAAGTGCCAAAACTAAGACTTGAACCCAAGCATTCTGGCTGTAAAGTCTCCTCCCCTTACTCCCACATTGTGTTGCCTCAGGATTGAAGCACTGTATAAAATAGACCCTTGAATTTCACAGAAGACTTAAAATAAGGCCTTTAAAAATTCTGAGATTTACAGTGCCACTATAGGAAACCGTTTATTTCCTTCCATATCCAGGGAATTTAATTCAAAAGTGTGGAAGCAGGCCTAGGAATCTGAATTTTAGCAAGGCTAAAGATGTTTTGTGGCAGATGGTTCCCTGACCCTTTTTGGAATAATTTGAGAATAGAGAAGAGGTCTGAAGTTGTTCCCTTAGGACAGAAGAATCTATTAAAATGATTGAAAAGAAATGTCTGGAGAAATAGGTAAACTTAGAGTATTGTTATGGAATAGGAAAGAATTTGAAGAAAGAGGTCGATAACATTACATGCAAGAGGCAAGATAAGCTAGGTAAAGGCTAAAAAGTCCCCTTTGGACACTGTCATCCTTCACTGATAAGGCTGAGACTTTTTTCCCTCCAAAAGTGATTCCTTCGTCAGAAGAGCTTCTACTTCTGGTTCTCCACGCTGCATGAAACTATGGCTGGAGATAGTTCTGTTTTCTCATAGCTTTCTGCTCTCATAGGAGCAGACTTTGGGAAGGTCATTTCTTTATAGCTTATCTTCATAGGCATTGAATTTCAACCACAACATACATATGAATGGCAGACTCACTTAAATTTCTTACAGATTTGCAGATACGCTCTAGAATTTGACCCTTTAAAGATGCCAAGATTATTTGTTTCAGTAAAGTGCTGCTCAAGCAGCAGTCTCTTTACATTGAAGATTCTGCCACCCATGATAATTGAACTTGAGGAGAAGAACTGATGTATGGTTTAAGAAAAACTCTGTGTTTGTTTTTAAATGTAGGCAAACAAAATTCTCACAAATGGAGTATAAGCTGGAGGTGGATAATTCTTTGTTTTGGAATATTTAATGCTTTCAAAACAAAAATAAACAGACTCTGCTTTGAGGTTATACTGGTTATTCAGGCACTAAGAGTAAGTGATTTCTTTGCAACATGCTAAAATATATGTGGCTGACTCCTGCTGGTTTTTACTGGGATTGAGTCTGAGCACAGAGTTGTCTAATAAAAAATAGTGTTAAAATCTGCACTTAGGGTGCTTAAGCCTCTGTCTTCAGCTCAGGTCATGATCTCAGGGTCCTGGGATCGAGGCCCACATTGGGCTCTCTGCTCAGCAGGGAGTCTGCTTCCTCCTCTCTCTCTGTCTGCCTCTCTGCCTACTTGTGATTTCTCTCTGTCAAATAAATAAATAAATAAATCTTAAAAACATCTGCACTTAACTTACTCTTAATTATAGATGTCTATACTGCAACTTCCAACAGCTCCAGTTTCTTTCTAGAAACACTAAAACATTTCTTCTAATCTGAACTCTGAGCCTAAATTAATTCTTCTTCAGCCATCCTTCTTCCATTCTTATTAATGAATGTATTTATCTTAAGTTAGAGACCCAAATTATCAGTCTTGGAGATCACTTAGAAATTTTGTGATAATAAAAATAATTGTTAAGCACCTAATATGTTTGGCATTGTGTTGTGTTCTTTACGTATCCTTTAAGCCTCGCAGTTTTAGAAATATAAATACTTCTATCCCAAGATCATAAAGCTAGTTAGTGTCAAAACTGAGACTTGAACTGAAGGATTCGGGCTGCAAAATCCTTTTTATATTTTTACACTGTTTTGGCTGAATACAGAAGCACTATGTATTAGACCCTTAAATTTCACCATAACAATAGAAGGCGCCTTTGAGAATTCTGAGGTTCACAATGCCACCAAAGGAGACCATTTACCCTAAAAACATCAGGTGCTTCCGAAACTCATTTAAAAGCTTGCTGGCCCTCCTGTGGACTAGCCTCATTACCCGCTATATGACTGTCCCTAACATCGTTGTCAATTACACATTGCAGACCATTAAGTTACTGGCTCTCATTTATTTATTTATTCAGTAGTTCTTGAACATCTGATGAATATGACAAGGTCCTTATCCTTATGGAGTCTGTATCTAATGGTGGGGGGAGACCAGAAATGATAAATCTATAAATATCAAGAATCTAATAGGTACTTTGTGGTTTTCTTACACATATACATGTTATTGAGGTTGTAGAGTCCATTCAAAGGAAGAGGCATCTTTTAGGATAGAGGTTGATAGAGGATTAGAGATGAGGTTAGTTTAAGAGGTTGCTAAAGACTAAGTGAATCCTATTTGGAAAGTGCTGAGAGGAACCATCCTAATCAGAGGCAAGTGCCAAGAGAAGATGTTGCTCTTTGGAAGGAAAGAAAGAAATCATGTTAAGGAGGTGTTAGGTAATGAATTTTGAGATATTAAGAAAATAACATCGAGACCACTAAGTTTCTTTGGTTTGCATATTCCTGTCAGATAAGAGTTAGAATACCCCAACAATCACTATACATTTCTGTAGTAATTGGAGGTAGAATTTCAAACTTCCAGAGAGCAAGGGAGAGTAATAGTCCATTTTAGAGTCTGCTTCTGTCTGTCCTGCCTGTGCTTGTCTTCCAGTACCATTCACACCTTCAAAAATGGCCTCTCATTCTTCAGGAGAGTTGGGACATTCCCAGTTGTTTATATCAAACTCTGAAAATAAAGAAGGATAAAAACATTTACTTTAGGACTACTGCCATTAGAAAAAAGTAAAAAGGGGGTAGGAGGGTGAGTTAAATAAGGGATGGGAATTAAGGAGGGCACTTGTTCTGGTGATCATCAGGTTTTGTATGTAAATGATGGATTACTAAATTCTACACCTCAAACTAGTGTTGTACTGTATGTTAACTAACTGGAATTTAAATGAACACTTGAGGAACATCTGGGTAGCTCAGCAGGTTAAGCAGCTGCCTTTGGCTAAGGTCAAGATCCTATATATGGAGTCCCATATCCTTCTTCTTGCTCAGCGGGGAGCCTGCTTCTCCCTCTGCCTGCCCCTCCACCTGCTTACACTCCCGCTCTCTCTCTGATTAAAAAGTAAAATAAAATTTAAAAAAGATAACATTCCTTTAAAAGCTTGAAAAATAAAAAAAATACAAGTCTTTATAGAAAAGAAAAATTCAAAAGTGAGTTGCTGTTCTGTTGCTTTTATAAATCATGGTGTCGAGCTTATTGTTTGCATCTAAATTTAAATCACTCCATGTTTTATATTTGGGGAGGGGTTTTAACTGACTTTTTAGAGAATTATTATGACACACAAAAATATTTTTAATAATTCACCAGAAAATCTGAATGTAAGACCTTTTAATTTTTATGATAATACCTACTGAAAATACAAGTGGATTAACTATTGTGTTAACAATCACCATCAGCCAATCTATTAGACATCTTAAAATAAATTTTACCATAACATTCCTTTTTCAAAAATTTGAAGCATGATTATCTCTAGGTTATTTTCAAGACAGTCTATTTCAATTAACTTTGTTCAAATATAAATAGAATTATTTTTTTAAAAAATTTAAGGACATGATAAAGAATCAAATAAAAATAAACATTTTAAACTTCAGAAAAAGTGATTTTTCTTAGTGTATGTAAAAATTCTCATATTTACACCAAAGCTGTGGATAAACAATTTTTGTAATACAATTTAGAAATCATTTGAAGGAAACAATACTTTTTTTTTACTAGAACATTAAAAATAAACTTCACTGTTATTATATCTTAGCTAAAAAACAATATAATTTTGGAATTAATTCTGGGTTTTAATTCTCTTTCCAGTACTTACAAGATATCTATTCCTGGACGAATCTCTTAATCTAGTAGAGGTCTTTTTTTTTTTAAATAAAATGAGGGTAAGCATAATTATCTCACAAACTTGTCGAGAAGACAGATAATGTAAACAGTCTAGGCAATGTATATAAATTCTGCACATATTATATACACAGATATAACACTTTTTAAAAGATTGGCTAGTGATAATTATGGAAGAAATATTTTATGTTTTAAGATAATAAACTCCTTGAGAAATTTCCTCAACTCACTGATGTAAGGAGGGGGAATATATTTTAATGAAAATGTCCCTCTACTACAGTCAGAACAGAGCATAACCCATCCAGGAAATATGATGGACAGCAGAAATATTTCTTCAGTGGGACATAGGTGCTAGATTTGATCTGTTTAATCTTGAATAACTTTTTAATATTTCATACAATATTGACTTCATAATAACATGTTTATTTAAATTGATAGAAGGTAATTGTCACACTTCTCCCCTTTCCAGGCTACTTACTTATTTAATTGCTGGACAAAAGCTATGAAAGTAGAGATTTTAAAAATTATTTATATATTTAAAAATGTTTTTATTTTTTTTAAAGAACGAGTAACTGACTAAGCCACCCAGGTGCCCCAGTTTTGTCTTACTTCACCTGTTTGCATTTATGAATCCCAGCCTCGCACAGAGCACTAGGAAGGATTATTGGGTGGGGATGGAGGTGAATCCATAGAGGGTGTGTGACATCATTACCCTTTAGGTGCTTGAAGGAATGCACCTCACCACTCGAAAAAGAGGAAAACACATTTATGGATGAACATGCCAGTGACAGAAAATTGATATAGAAACTGCTGGCCTGAAAGAAAGATGACAAGCCCAAATCTTTTTAAGTCAGATTGTTTCTGCTTGGATATGGTCTCTAGCGATCAGTTACAGTGTGTCTGAATGGTTGTTGAAAGCATGGTTTCAGACTTTCATATCTCACAACTTATCTTGCTTCTATTCCCTTTCCTGTTACCCATGCCCTATAAACTGGGCAAACTGTACATTTGTAGGGTGATTTTTAATTTAGCTGATATATTTTCATACTTATTGCAAGAGATTACATTTACTCTTTTCAACAAAATAAAGAGGGAAATCTACTCTGTCAAATCCTACGAAAGAATAGTTTATTATGTCCAGACTAATTATTATAGTAGTTGCGTTAGGCAGTTCCTGTTCTTTTGTTACACATCATGAAAATTTTCCATTTGATTCTGTTAAATAACTAAATAATGTGATTGACCCTAAACATACTTTTATTTATTTTGTTAAGTTTTAAATCTTAATTCCAGTATAATTAACTTGCAGTGTTATATTACTTTCAGATATACAACATAGTGATTCAATAATTCTATATATTGCTCAGTGCTCATCACAATAAGTGTACTCTTTTAACCCCTTTCACCTATTTCACCCATTCCACCACCCACCTCTGCTCTGTTAACTGTCAGTTCTCTGTACTTAAGAGTCTGTTTCTTGGTTTCTCTCTCTTTTTTTTCCCTTTTATTTCTTTGTTTTGTCTCTTAAATTCCACATAGGAGTGAAATCATATGGTATTGTCTTTCTTTGACTTATTTATTTTACTTAGCATTATACTCCACCTATGTTGTTGCAAATGGCAAGACTTCATTCTTTTTTATGGCTGCATAATATTCCTATATGTATAGTGTGTGTATGTGTGTACTACATTTTCTTTATCTTTTCATCTGTCACTGAGTATTTGGGTTGCTTCCATAATTTGGCTATTGTAAAGAATGCTGCAATAACCATCAGGGTGTGTGTATCTCTTTGAATTTGTGTTTTTGTATTTTGGGGGTGAATTCCCAGTAGTGCAATTACCAGGTCATAGGGTAGTTCTATTTTAACTATTTGAGGCACTCCATTCTGTTTCCCATGGTGGTTGCACCAGCTTGCATTCCTACCAGGAGTGCAGGAGAGTTCCTTTTTCTCTACATCTTTACTAACACTTATTATTATCTTATTATTTTAGCCATTGTTGTTGATTTTGTTGGTTTTAGCCATTCTGACAGGTGTGAGATGATATCTCATTGTAGTTTTGCATTTCCCTGATAGTGAGTAAAGTCAAGCATTTTTTCATGTGTCTGTTGGCTATCTCTATGTCTTCTTTGGAGAAATTTCTGTTCATATCCTCTGCCTATTCTTTAATTGGATTATTTGTTTTTGGGGTGTTGAGTTGTATAAGTTCTCTATATATTTTGGATAATATTGTTTCCAAATATCTTCTCCCATTCAGTAGGTTGTCTGTTAGTTTTATTGGTTGTTTCCTTTGCTGTGCAGAAGCTGGTAACTTTGATAAACCAGTAGTTTATTTTTGCTTTTGTTTGCCTTGCCTTAGGAGACATACCTAGAAAGATGTTACTAGTGCTGATGTTAGAGAAATTACTGTGTCTTTAGAGTTGTTATGTCGAATCATACTTTTAAAGTTATAGTTTGTCTATCCATAGAACTCCACAAATTACAGGACTTAATTAGTTCTAATAAGCTATTCCCAGTAGAACTACTGCATCAGTCAGGATAATGTAGGAGAGGTCCCAATTTTTGGTCTCTAGTCTCTTTATTTTAAAAATTACTGAGGACTCCAAAAGAGCATTTGTTGAAGTAGATTATATGCACTGATTTTTTTCATATTAGAAATTAAAATCAAGAAAATGTAAAAATAGTTATAATTTTAATAACAATAATTAATCCTTAGCATGTTAATATAAATAGTACATTTTTATGTAAAATTACCAGATTTTCCAAAAGCAAAAGAAATTTAACAAGGAGAGCACCATCATTATACATTTTTTTCAAATCTCCGTGCATTGGATTCTCATATCAATTTCTGCATCAAGTATGTTGCAACATCATACACCATGTAGAACCTTGGAAACCCTGCTTCGTGCTTGTAAGGACATGAGAGCAAAAGAGGAAATAACATCTTTATGTTATTATAAAAATAATTTTTTCCTCATGGATCCCTTGAAGGAGCTGTAGGAATTCCAGGAGGCCCCCAGACCATACTCTGAAAACCACTGGGCTAAGTTATACTATGATAATGTACAATCCTCAAATCCTAGTATCTTTTTTTAAAAAAAGCTTTTATTTATTTATTTGAGAGAAAGAGAGAGACAGCATCAGTGGGGTGAGGGATAGAGGGAGAAGCAGACTCCCCTCTAAGCAGGGAGTCTGATGCAGGGCTTGATCTTGGGACTCTGGGATCATGACCTGAGCTGAAAGGAGATGCTTAACCTACCAGTTACCCAGGTGCCCTCACATTCTAGTACCTTAACAGGAAAGTTTTTTTCTTCTTTCTCATTGTAATATCCTTTCTGGATCAGTTGGACATTTTGCTCTATGTCATCGTAGCCTTCACTCTGGTACCCATATGAGTGGAACAGAAACTCTTCAGAACATTGCTGGTAACTGTGACAAAGGGAGAAGAAAGCATGGCAAAATATGGACTGATTCCTAAGTCTTCCCCAGCGGATGATACCTCTTACTTCTGCTCATATATCATTAGCTAAAGCAATTAACATATCCTAGCCTGACTTCATGAATGCAGGGAAGTATAACCCTCCTCCAGGGACAGACAGAGGATAGCAGTGAACACTAATACTGCTTACCATATGCAGTAATATGTATATTTTAAAGATTTTACTTATTTATTTGACAGAGTGAAACACAACTAGAGAGGGAACACAAGCAGGGGGAGTGAGAGAGGGAGAAGCAGGTTTCCCACCAACCAGGGAGCCCGATGTAGGGCTCGATCCCAGGACTCGATCCCAGGACTCGATCCCAGGACTCCAGGATCATGACCTGAGCCAAAGGCAGATGCTGAACCACTGAGCCACCCAGGCACTCCCCCCCACACACACTAAATTTTAAAGCATATCTAACTCTCTTGTGCCAAGACATTAGATGCTTATAGACTTTGATCTTGGTCAGACTTTAGTAAGGTAATCTTTTCTTGCCTCCAAATCAGTTCCTTTTTTAGGTTTCAAGAATTTAACAAATTCCTGGCATGTGTTCAGTGTTTAATAAACATTTGTCAAATAAATGAACATATATCTGACAAAATATCATTTAGATTTGGGTATGATATTTATGTGCCTAAAATTCCAGGAATGATATATCCAAATACAGACCATGTTGATTTTGGATCTGGAAATGGTCTTATTGGTAAGCTAGCTTAATCTCATCACTTAATAGATGATTCAGTTGAAATGTGAAGAAGTTGAATCACACCATTTCAATCCTAGAAATGGAATTAGAGTTAATTGTATCCAGTGTATATTTTGGAAATGGTTGAGCTTGGGAATGCTTTTAGATAGTACTAATAAATACCGAAATTATAAAATCTTACAGATTTCTGCATCAGGCTTTCATATTGTCCAATATCTAAAATTTCTAGGACTCAGAAGGAAAATTAAGGTATTTTCAAAACACTTTAGCCTAAATATTTTACTTTCTCTGGAGGTGCCACTAGAATAAGAATTTTTCACCAAATTTCTAGTTTTTTTTTTTTTTTACAGGCTTACACTCATTCTACATGCTACTATGTTACTACATATACATAAAATCCATTTTCTAAAACCAATTATGCTCATAAAAGTATCTTGGAGATGATAACAAGATTATATAAATTACCAAGATGTGGGTGATTACTCCCACCTTCAAAAAATCCAGTCATTTATATTTTATTTTCATTAACTCTACAACCAAAAGTGTCAAACTTAAGTAAAAGAGATTGGCTGAATATAGACAATTATATAGCACTGTCTTTCCCCATAGCATGGTAAGATTAATCAGTGAGAGAACCAAAGGCTTGCATTCATAACATACTTTCTTCCCAAGAACAATATATTATTCTAGTTAAACTTGGCAGTAGCCCAATAGAGTTAGATAAGGGACAAATATTCCCTTTTCATAGATGAAAAAAATCAAGGCACAAACAGATAAAGAGGGAAGTCAGAGGTCACACACTTATTAACAGAGCCAAGAAAACATGATGATTTTTTTTCTACCAAGATGGTGTTCCAAACATGTAGCCACTGTAACCATGATAATACATTTTGATAAATAAATAAAATTAGAAAAGCTCCTTGGTCAAAGTATCTGGAATGAAACCTAAATCATGCATATAGCAATTACCTTTGCAGGAACACAAAATCGCTTCCATTTCAAAAGCATGCTCTCATTTTTTTCCTATTTTCTTTGTATTCAAAAATATCTGTTATCTAACTTAAAAAAAATGCAAATATGGCTGTCATACAAAGTAGCATTTGTGCCTCTAGTACCATTAAAGACCCTCATGTGTGAATGGGTGTTTAATTAGGTTGTATTAGATTAATCACATGTCTCCATTGGTTATAACAAATGAAAAGACGGTATACACTGTCATGGGGATAGACATTTAAAGTTCAATGTAACTTTCATATTTCTCCATGTTGATCGGTCAGCTAAGACTTCCTTTTAATCTGATGAAAATTTGGTTTGTTAATCAGAAAACCTTTTAATTGCAAGAAATGCAAAGCAGGATTTTTTTTTTTTTTTTAAGGATTGACATTACCTTTGTTGTTTGATACATTAAGATAAGACCCATAAGGGACAGATTTAAACAATGAACTTCATGTAAAATAGGTAAAAGCTTGGTCCTTGGGACTATATAGAAATTCAGACAGAGGCTTGGAAGAACAACTTAATACTTCTAATAGGATAATATTGCCTAGGTAGCAGTAGAATATTTGTTATAAAAGGTCTTAAATGTCATTTCCTAATGACATTTTGAGGTAATTTTAACCACTTTAAAAATAACTGCATATAGATTATAGTTATTGTAGAAGAAAATACTTGATTCCAATTTAAACCATGTTGGGAAGGTAAATATAAATTTACGTATTAAAACACAATTTTTAAATCAAAAATATTTCAGCCGGTGTGTAAGTTTTGCTTTGTCACTGTACTGTATTCGGTTCAGGAGAACAAAGACCAGATGCATAATGAGCCAATGTAAATGAAGTCAAATCAGCAAAAGCATAGTGGGGGAGGGGTAGGTATAAAATATGACAGTCGGTATAATGACCAGGGAGTAGAGAATTTAAATGTTTAATGCCTATGCATTCAGATTCATTTTTCTGTCATTGCTTTGAATGGGTAGACTGAGGTGCTTGAGAGTCCAGAATGAAAACATCATCCCCTGGACCAAAAGAATTATTAATATTATTTAATAGCACAGATATGATCTGCACTCATAATCATCTTCTTTCTACCACTTCCCCCGCCCACCTCGGGAAAAAAAAAAGAGAAACGTAGTTATAATTAGAGATAATTTGAAAATGTTCTAAGTGTTTATTTGGGGCTTTCTCTCTTACCCTCCTACACTCACATGCCAGCTTCCCATCTCCCAGCCATGATGGAAGCTCAGAACACAATAGGAACACAGCAACAATATGAATTGCAAATACATGTATATCTTTCTGCACAACCTATCTTATTGACTCTTAATAAAATGAGTATCTTCTAAAAAATACCCTGAGCTGTAAATTGCTTTACTACTGATGATGGGCTTTGGAAAAATACTACACATGCCTTACAATCAACTAGACAGAGTTGTGTTAAACAGAATTGCTTAGCTCTTGTCTGTAAATTACTCCCCTCCCTCTCCAATAAAGGAATGAATCTTGCTTAATAATCTATGCTGCTTAGCATGTGTTATAACTGTACATGTGAAAATCTTTTTATTTTATATATCCCATACTTTAGGACTATAACAAGCCTTTATCATAATGTTCTCACATTTAACATTTTTCTACATCAAGTGTGAATTTTCAAGAATACTGACATAAAGATCATTTAATGCTGTGTCACCCACCATCCCATTTTCTCTCGTGTGCAGTTCCAAACTGTGGCTGTCTTGAAGATATTCATAAATTCATTTCGCTGTCTAGGCAGTTTAACACACAGTAATTAAACTGGAGCTATAAACAGCAAAGCGTATACATGGACTTCTCAGATTTCAATATTACATTAAATTAGAGAATATTAATCCCTAAATAAATGCATTGATAATATGAAGGTAGAATTGTATTTTGGGGTAGGATAGGTGGGAAAAGAATTGGGCCTTATTGTAAAGTAAGTTAAATTTGTGGTTTTAGTGCTAATTAAATTATTCAAAAGAATTTGTGTCTTTACAGCTTAAAAAATGAAAAAGAACCCACCACCACCACATTGCTTTGGTGCTGGTGATGTGTACTAAAAGCTCCACGAATGGGAGGAGATGTGTGTTGAGGGTTGAGGAAACATAAGAACCTAAATACTTGCTTTGTAAATATTTAAGCTTTTTTGCAGGTTAGCATCTAAAGAAGAAATAAAATGCTAGCCTTTTACCTTTGAACCCTTTTGTGAAACAGCTTAATGTTGTCAAATGTGAATATAGTGAACTTAATCAGTAAATTTGACTGAGATTTATGAACTTTTTCATTCTAAATGCATTTACATATACACAAGCACATATATGTACATAAATTTATTTTATTACATCCATTTTACACAAACTGAACCTTAAGCAGTTGAAGTACTAAAAAAAGCCAATCAGAATACTCTTCATATATCCTTAAGTCCATAAACCTCTTTAAATTGTCTCTTTTAAAAAACAGCTAAATTATGGAAATGCAGACTGCATTACAGAATATTTGCCAGTTATATCTTGATTCTTATTTGAAATTCCCACAAGAATATAGGCATGACAGTAATATAAACCATAGAAACAGGCCAAAAAAAAAGTAGAACACAGGGACTTGTAAATAAATCCATGAATATCAAGAAGCACAGATGCTAAGATTATGCATTTTTACCAGTACAGTTCTGTGCTTGTAAACTATAAGGCCAGACATTTGTAAGATGCAGTGTAGCAGTTCCTGCAGAGGGAGGGAGTAGAAGGAGAGACACTGAGAAAGGTGGGGAGGAGGGAAGAAGGGAGGGAAAGTGAGTGAAAAGCAGAGAGAGAGAGAGAGAGAGAGAGAGAGAGAGAGAGAGAGACACTGAGAAGAAGGGGGGATGTACATAGCCAGACACAATAACGCATAATAATGTTAACATTCCTGCATGTCTAATGGCTTAAATATGCTGTGTGGCTCACTCTAGCTCCACACAGCAGCTGATGTCAAGGAATCATTTAATATTTTATCAATAGTCCTTTGAACCCCCCAATTTTTTCCCTATAAAAAGGATTCCAGGGTTTCCAAGCACACACACACACACACACACACACACACACACACACACACTTAAATCTCTTGAATGGCAAAATTTTAAGACACAACATATTTGTGAATACTTCATGTTCAGCAAGATTCACACCATTTTCCAACATGTCTTACATTATTTACATCTTAGCAGTGTCAATATGTCTTATTTACCAAAGAAACATAAAGGCAGATTTTTAGCGTCTTTTTTTTTCACATTAGGAATGTATAGCTTTATTGTTTAATGTAAAGGAAACCCATTGATTAAATTATTTTTATAATATCAGTTGGACTTCTAGGGTTTTTTTTGTTTTTGTTTTTTTTCCGGTGGAAAATATTGTTTTCTTGTTTGATGGATATGATGCCTGTAACAAAGAATGACTGAATTGTCTTAACAAAGAAGATGAAGGCTGTATGTGTTGGTTACAATAGAATAACCACCTTCCAGATCTCTTAAATCCACAATATATGTAGTGTGGGTCCTGAGTGGCTTTTGTTTTCAATGTCTTTTGTAAGCTTTTAGGGTTTTTTCTGCATCAAATGTCAAGTTAATTTACAGGGCGCTATTACTGATATGTTTCCTTGGTTTGTGGTTTTCTGTGAAAGGCAGGCAGCTGAGACCAAGTCTTAGGCTAGGGGGGAGGGGCAGCCGGCGAGCCCATAACACATACACTGTGCCAGGGTCTGTAAATTGGCTGCCTGTATGACAGCGGGCCCAGGGAAACCTCTAGTCTTCATTTGCATGCTGAAGAATATCCAGGATTAAACCGGACTGATTTTCATACAGGATTTAGACCTGACATTTATTATTCGGTTCACAGACCTCTTGAAGGAAAGTTTGTTTTCCACTCAGAGATGAAAAATCTTCTAAGATAAATAAAGACTGGCTTAGCAGTAACAGTAAATAAATATCTTTCCCGTATTTCTTATGAATTTATCATATATGATTACCAGACAGATGTTTGCCACCAAATTATTATATTTTCCTCTTTAGCAATTCTAAAGAAAAATATCTATCAAGGCCCAACTCAGTATTTATAAAGCGTATCTATTTAATTCTGGAAGTTGATTTTTCATAAATAAAATTTAGAGATAGACACTTGATTTTTAGAACAAATTAAGACAATATTGGAGTAGTAAAATACTCTGAAACGCTTAATTTTACATCTGCTCCATGTGTTTTTATGAGGACAGAGAAGATTTTGTTTATACTGTAAGCATCAATTACATACTTTTATATAAAACATGAAAATTATAAATGAATGCTACACATGAACCCTATCTACCAAATTTATAACATAGATAGTTCATTTTCATTGCCTAATAGATCTATAAAATATTCCAGTGTCTTTTAACATCTAAGTATTAATTGTGTGTTCAGACAAACACTTACAATCCAATACTTTGGTGATATTTTAACCAAAGCTTTAATTTCTAGTATTCAAACAAAATGTATTTTGACACAGTACCAATATGAAGAAACATGGTAGGGTTGCCTTACATTTTCTGGAAGGCATTTTATATGTGGGCCAGAGTAAAGACTACGTGTAGGGATTAAACAGGCCCAGAAGAAATTTAGGATTTCTCATGTATTAATAAACACAACAGATTTTTCAAATGCATTGAAGATATACTTTATACTTAATAAGTGTAAGGTAAAATCATACAAATGTCAACAATTAAATATATTATTGTTTCTGTCAGTGCATATGGAGAAATCACTGTAAAATCTGCTACATATTTGAATTTTTAATGTGTCAGTGGAACTTTTGAAAACATGTTCTGGCATTTGATTTCTTTATGGATTTTAACTTATTCATAAGAAATCTGAAACATGTACAATATAGGATGTATTCCTGGAAAACTTTTGTTTGTTTTCATGTTGCATTTTATTGTAAATAAATGCACATATGAATCACATTTACATCTTCACATCAGTGTATGATTATACTCAAAAGAAATATATATTATTAAAGTTTTAGACTATCTCAATGAACTTTTCATATGGATATTAGTATCATATATACAGATCAGTTTATTAACCAAGCATTTAACAAATGAACAAAGAAATCCATCCAGTTTTGTCTTAAATCAATTACCATACATAACATGCACAAGAATAGGCAGACTCTTTACCAAAAATTAGGTAAAACCAAAAAGTAGGAATTATTGCTGTGAAAAGATTTTGATCATCTTTCATGTAGCAATATTTCTCCTTTGTGTTTATGTAAATTACAAATGGTAACATAAATATTGTAAAGTGTGTCTACACTTGCAAAGTGAAAGGATTCAGGCACTTATTTAAACAATTCAGGCTAACCCCCTCACTTTTGCTTGCAATAGATAATTGAGGCAAAAGTGGTTTTCTCTTGAATTATCTGGATGATCGCATCAATTCTTCACTTTGCTTTAGATGTGTATATAGACATAGCAATTGTGTGTCTTCAGAAAGTGCCACTTTAAAAAACATGCAAATAGAGAACACATTCAGTACAACACTGCTACCTCATAGGCTTACACCCCTGAACTTATTTGTTAATCAGATTGGAATCTTAAAAAAGGGGAGGGGTTAAACATATTTTCCTAAGTAATTATTTCTAAAAGCAACATACAGTGATATTTAGATGTAACATACAATTATATATGCATCCTGCAAACTAGGTTTCGTCAACCTTCTCTGGCATACTAATGCCCTAGCATCCTTCATTATTATTTCTATTAGCAGTCTACTTCCACAGTAGGCCCTGCTAATTGTATGGAGAGTATTCATGATGGTGTGTTACCGGTAAAGTACTGAGGAACATTTAATTTTGAAAGTTTGACCCTCAACCTGAACATATATGCTTGAGAAAAAGGAATTCTGAATTCAGTTGGTTGGAATGAGGAGGGTCATTTTCAATCAAGCCAATTTTTAATGACTTTATTGTTAATACACTTAAAAATTGGGCTGATATAATGACTTGAGCTCACACAGTTATTTTGTCTTTTTTAGTGACTGCATAAGAAATAGATATTAATTGCTCCACCATTTAAAATTCTTGATACAATTCACACTTGCTCACTTTAAACTCAAGATGTCTCTCAATCAAATTGTGGGGCTCTTTATATCTTCAATGTAATTAGTATTATACAGTATTCATGACAAACATAAAGAACAAGGAGAAGGATTCCTACTTGGTAATCATTGTAAATATGAAATTGTCAAGCCAGTCCTAATTAGTCACTGAGATAAAGATAATATGCAAGTCTCTAATAGGTGCAACAGACTTAGAATAAAATTCAAATATGCCACAATTAGATTATTGTTTCAAATGCCTATGCTTAATAAAGTTGGTGGACCATTATTGGGCAAATAATTCTGTCAGGCAAGCAGTCATAGTTTAAAAGTAATTAAGCAATTCAGCTTCATCTTTATATGGTACATGCAAATGTCCACGCTTTTGTTGGTTTGGAAACATGTGAGATGCTTGATAAAAAGTATCGCATGAGAGAAAATTCATTGTATTATACTTTTTAAACTTCAACAGGTAAAGAATCATTTTTAAACTTCCCTTTAAAAACCATTCTAGTAGAGCATTTGATTGTTTAACATATTTATTATTCAAGTTCTTACCATTTCACACTACTCCCTAGAGAGGGGCCAAGAAAATATTAAAAATACTATAGAAATATAAAGGATAAGATATTTGTCACTCTCGTTTAAATTGATGTATGCTGCTGTCCTATAAACGTCACATCGGATAACCCTGAAAAATTACCATGAATCTCCATAATTACGCATATTCATGATGCTGTTTTGCATAGTGCTAACAGCAGACTGCATGTGGGGTGGGACGTGAAGGGGGGTAGGAGTGATGTGACAGATTAAAATTATTACCAGTACCATGGAAATAGACATAGCAACAGTTCCATTTTGTTAGGTCTTAGAAAACAAAAGCATATCATAAAATTGCCAGTAATTAAATAACTAGAAATTTTCTCCTACATATTTCATCATAAAAAGTTAACAATGATAAGCTGACTAGAATTAGCATTGTTATTTGAAATGTGCTTATATTTATTATAGATTCCAAGGTACAAGAGTACGTCAACTGGAAGGAAAGGGGAGGGTGCTTTTTAACTTCTCTTGACGTAGGGAGTGAGAAGGTGGGGTGATGGAGAATTTTCAAGCCTTCCAAAGTACATGGATTTCTTATATAATTCGAAAGCTCTTGATGAGCTGAGTGCAAATCCTGTAGGCACAATACTGATAAATATGAGGACTGAATCATATTCAGTAAACTGTTTAAAGGCTGTAAGAGAAAAGTTGTCTGGTGTCTATCTCAATAGCTTTTTGTGCTGAGGCAGAGAGCAGAGTTAATCAGGGACTCTAGAAGTAATTATCGACAGAGTTTGGGTAATACAAATGCTTGGGTAAACAGCGATTGTTCTTTCCACAAGATTGTGAGTAGAAACAACAATACTGGTATTGTCCTCCACTTCTCATTAAGGGGACTTGGGGAGGGAGGGCTGCACTGCCAGGCGGATGGGAAACTGACAGGCAAACTGTGCTCGAACGACTCTCTCCTGATCCCACTACCACAAGCTCTGGCTTTTGGCATCAGGAGTGCCAGCTGCATCGGCAGAAGCCAAGCCTGTCATACCATCTTCACATCAAATCTTCAGGGTACAAGAGCTAGAGCATAGTTAGAGCTTAATGAAGAAACAAATACAAAAGGGAAGATTAGGCCTTGTTAACACTTGCATTCATTTGTTCTTATAGAAACTGTGCTGGATGGGTTGTTTTATAGAACTCACTCTTTTTTTCGCCTAAGCAGAAAAGTTACATTGAGGATGCATTTTTTTTTATATTGAAATACATGGGGAAAAAAGAAATCTTTCAGTTCCCTGTAACTAGCAGCCAGCAAATTGTTTTGTCAAAAATGCCACTTGAAACAGTGATGTCCATGACAACTGTCAAAATTGGTAAATAAATACTTTTCATTTTTTTATATTAATCATATTGTACTTCTTGCCACAGGAAGCATTTCTTTGCATACTTAAGTGGTACCATTGCCTTCTTTTGAAAAATGAGGATGTGGAACTTTATCTATTGTTACCAGATAACAAACAATCTCCTCTTTGGGGTGCAACATTTATGTTTCATGGCACCACATTACTTTTATCCTCAAATTAATTGCATTTGAGAAAAAGGAACCATATTTTTGAAGTTCACTATAAACTAGTCAGGAAGTTTGACAGCAGAATGCTACAATTATTTTTTATTGTTGTAAGCAGTCAGTCAGCTGTACAAAGGTGTATTGTGTATGGCTGCAATGTAAAACCTATTTTTGTTTATGCTATCTGTCACCCACTTAATATGGCTAAGGTGCTTTCTAGATGATATTATTGTAAAAGAAATAAGAACACTTTAATGGAATAATGTACTTTCTAGTCTATACCTTATATATAGGACCTACCCAAGAAAGTTTCATAATGTGGCTCTGAAACTTTGGATACATGTTGAAAGTAGATAGGCTATTTGTTGTAGACTCTGAAGAAAGGAGGGTTCATCATCTGTATTGGGACTGAGATAGTTGATTTTCATAATTATCAAATATTTACATGCAAACTCAATGTGCTTTGCCTTGCTGCTGATGAAAAACAGAAATATACACAACTAGATATTCTTTTAGAAGGTAAATTTCTGTAAGCATATGAAAAGACAATACCCAAACAAAGCAGCCTAATTACTAAGTAACTTATTTTTTATGAGAAAAGCATTTAAAATAAAGTATACTATACACTATTTAAAATAAAGTATACTGGAGTGCCTGGGTGATTCAGTTGGTTAAGTGTCTGCCTTCAGCTCAGGTCATGATCGCAGTCCTGGGATCGAGCCCAGCATTGGGCTCCCTGCCCAGCCGGAGCCTGTTCTTCCCCCTCCCTTTGCACCCCACCCCCGACTGCTTGTGTTGTCTCTCTCTCAAATAAATAAATAGAATCTTAAAAATAAAAATAAAATAAAGTATACTTTAAAGTCCAAGTCATTTTATATAAATTGAATTAGCCCAATGTAAACTTATACTTATAGTCATATAATGATGATGGAGAAAGATGTTATAAAACTAGATTTTGTATTCTATGAATACAGTTTATCATTTGACATAAAGCAAGACTCTGCCTCTCAGATATTACTGCCAAACTTTCCCTTAATTTTTGAGAAATATTATTTCAGTTTACATTGGCGTAATATGGATAAATCCTTCCTTTTTCCTTTATATATCCTAAAGAAAACCAGTGTTTACTGCATGATGGGAATGGAACCCCTTTATTCTGTTAGTGTCTGGAGGTACCACCAAATTAGTGTCATGTGCTGAGTTCCCTGAACTCTTCCTGTTTATGGTTATTATATTTGTGTGACATGATATTGTTTATGGTATATAAAACATCCAAACAACAGTGGGCCTTGAGTTACTCAGAAGTATCTCATAATTCCTAGTGTACTTGTACTTCTCAGTACTCGAACTCATGGATGTCACCATTTTTATGTGACTGCATCTTAAAATGTGAGGACATGTTGTAAGGAGCTGACCTCATCACAAAAACTTCTCAGAGAATCTGTTACCATAAATTCATTGATTAATCATTTAAATGACACTTTGTACTTATAAATGGTGGTTCAGACAAAGAGCGGTTAAATACTGAATAATGCTATTTTTATTTGTTAATGTTATTAGCAGTTTCCTCAGTAGCTTATAATTAAACATGACAGGTAGATTTGCATGATGTCTCCAAATGTGTTTAGTTACACAATAGTATTAATATAACTTTTTGTGATAACAAGTAAAATGAGATGACATTTTTCTTTCTGATCAATAGCATTCCTTTTTAGATTTTATTTATAATTACTTCAGCATTAATGTGACTACACTATTACATTCATTTCTAAAACTGTCCAGCCAATTTTAGATGATGCAATCAATTATGCATCAACAGGACATACAACTAGAGTATGTACAAAAGAATCTTTACCTCTGGAAATCGTATCATCTTAAGTATGTAACATTATAAAATACATGTGTTTATTTGGGTTATTTTAAGATAATATCATGACTAAAAAGAGTAAAATAATTCATGTTCCCAAAAAGCAAAATTTATCAAAAATATTTGTTTATTATGCTATAATCATCACATGTAAATATTACATATATTTAAATATTTTATGACAAAATGAATGCAAGTTAGTTTTCTGTTTGAAAAGGTCTGAAGCTGAAGTTGTAGGAGGTTAAGTGAGAGTAAATAGGGTACGGGTATTACTATTACATACATTTAATTGACAGCGATCTGGTTCCATTTTGGATTATAAAACATTATTTAAAGATTTTATATTTTTATAAAGCTAAGGTAGAGGATTATAACTGAGGTGAACCAAAATAAAAGAAAAAAATTATATTTTCATTTAGATCAGGAACTATGTACCATGCATTCAATTAAACTTTGCTTTACAATGAATTGATTTTACATGAAACATAAGCTACATAATGAAGAGTCAATATTTCCCTTGAAATATTTTTCTTGGTAAGAATAGAACAATCCAAATGCAACTAAAGAAATTAAATGTATAGGAATATTGAATATTTGGGTGCTGGATAAACTTCTATTGACTTCTCTTTTTTGAAAGATGTCATCCTTGATCAGAGCTCTAACAAGAATGAACTTGTTCCATTGCTGTCACTCACTCACTCACTCACTCACTCACTCACTCACTCATTCCTGGACTCTAGCAGCGTGCGACTATGTAGAGGGAAAGGGGGCATGCATAGGAATGGAATCATAACTGGCCCTAGCAGCAACCCAGTTTCTGCTGTAGCATCCCAGTGTCTGTCTTGCTAAAATTAAAGTCACTGTCCCACTAAGAATCCCTTCTGGTTTCCACCCATGTTGCGAAGAAGAAGAGTATGGCTTTTTTCAAGGGGTAACTGACAGAGGGGCGTGGGTGGGTGGGTTTTTAGTCAGAGTTAGCTTAACTGGAGTTCATGCTTGTATATACTAGATAAGTGTATCTTTGCTCCTTTTCTTTTTGTCTATAGGCATCTGTATCTAGGGACTTAAGAAAGTCTCTTTGTCCAAATTCTAGTTCAACTAATATTTCCACTCAATTATAGACGCTGCTTGCCTTGTGTGAATCAGGTGGTTATTTTGGCATGTGGAAATCTTTAAAGAGCACTGATCTTGGAGTGAGTAGATCTGGGTTCAGATTGCTGCTTGTTTTCCTTTGGAGCCAATTGTACTGTCTTACTGAACCTCATGAATTTCTTCTTTACACAGTGAAGATTACATAAATATTCTTAAAATATCATTTGACAAAATAACTAGCACCATATCTGAAACATAAAAGGTACCCCAGAGTAGTGGTTGCATTGAAATTTGAATGTGTAGAGTTCAGGATAGATTCAGAGCTGGGTAGTCCTTAAAGAATGGTTGTTTCATCCTGAGAGGGGCAGGACGGGGCCGCAGAGCCCCTTTATTGTGCTGTGCAGGAAGAGAGGCTAGGCCCAGTGTGGGACTGCTACTTGGTTCTCAGGTCAGAGTTCCACACTGAACCAAAGAATGTGAAACTTCTGCATCTTCCTAGCTTGCAAAAGTTGAAAAACTGAGTGCCTAAAAACAAACAAAGAATGAAAGTTGGCATAGGAATCCAGTGTTGTTGTTGTGTTTTCCTTTTTGACACGGAACCTGGCATATAATAGTCTAAGGAAACATTTGCTGAATAAATACACAAATAAGTAAAGGTGAATTTTAAATAAGCAAACCACTAAAACTTGAGAATAAGTAATTCCAAGTTCACCTCTATTGTCGTCCTTTTTTTTTTTTCTTTTAAGAATAAAAAGTTCAAGGGACTTTAAGAGAGTGAAGGACACTTTAAAATGATCCTTCTTTATGTTTACATATGTTGAAGAAAACCTACTTGGCATATATACCTTTATTGAGTATACCTTGAAGCACAAAAATAAACCCACATTAATGCAAATTTCTTAGACAGCTTTTTTCGTCACAGATCCTATAGTCACATATGTATTCATGGAATAGTCCATCATATCTTCATAGTATGAGCACTTACTTTGAATGTTTTCTTACATAATATAGTCAGGTGTTTACTAAATATGTCCTTTAACTATCTCATGAAGGATATATTTTTAGACATCACCATATACATTTGGGTTTCATGAAGATTGCTATGTATGTAGGCCAACAAAAATGAGCATCTCAGCTGTAGGCATTGTATTGACCTGTTAACCTGAATTTCATTTCAGACTACTTTAGTATTTAAACTTAAATTCCATAACCTATATATGCATACGGGATTAAATCTCATTTGAGAATTATCATCCTACTTTAAAATAACTGAAACAGTAAAAATAGGGGTTCATTCCAGCCATTAACTTTTGCAAGCTATGGAGCTTGTCTTCCTGAGAGCTCTTCCATAGAGAAGAGGAAAGAGGCCCCTTCGAGTCTGAGACCAACCAGAGGAGTCTGTAGAGGTGCTGCCTTCATAATGAACGGCGGTGTCTGTGGAGTTCTTTATTCTCTGGCATTCATAAAAATTATACTACATTTATATACATTGAAGTAACATTATAAATATAAAAATTTTCTAAATGCTATTTTCCTAGCGAATATAATACATAGAAATCTCAATGATTCAAAATAAAACTGGGTGATGCCAATATCTTTTTTCTGATATAAAATGTATATTTGGGAAAATTACAAAGTAAGAGTCACGGTAGGCTAAAAATAAATATATAATACAGATCATTTTTTATAGCTGCCAACCAGTAGTATCAGTTCACTTACAAGTGGTAATACTAATGTAAGAAAGTGTAAATTGAATGTTCAACTTTGTAAACACATCTATAAGCATTAGAAAGGGAATTATCTTTCTAGGAAATGCCTACATAAAAGTTAATACAAGAAAATATTTCTGTTTCATTATTTATTTTCCTCTCATTGCACTTTAATTTTAAGGCCAAAAAAGAACCTATCTGTATGCTAAGTTTTGTACATTTTTTAACTAGGGACAGTTGATGATGATTTTAGATTATTATTTGAATATCTGTTTTAAAAAGTGTTTATTGGTTATTTTATTATAGCTTAAAACCTTTATAATTGATTTTTCACATAATAAATATTTTAACTGAAATATGAAATCAAGATGATGTACTTACCTTTGTTTTTATAGTATAGTATGACCTGATAAAATAGACATAAGATAGTTATCCTAATTAATTGATTAATTAACATTATGCACAGTGTTTTTTGGATAATGAGCATTTTCTCACAGTAGCATGTTCATTTTAAAGATATTTTCTTATTATATTTTGAAACATATGTGACCTTCTCCTGTTAGGAACTTACTGAAAAATCTTTGCTAACGTTCATCTTTTTCAAGTAAAAGACAGATAGATCCTACAGAGGGTTTTTCCCTTTTCTGTATATTGTAAAGGACTTATAAGGACAAATTTAAATCAGGCAGTTCAGTATTTATAGTATATAATCACTTAAATAACCACAGAGAAACAAGAGGATAGTGTGTCTCACTTTCATTTACTTTGAAAAATAGTATATCACACAACAGTTTTTCCTGATGATTAGGACTCATAGGTGTGCTAGTTAAATGAAGTACATGTGTCTAATAATAAATTTGCTCTTATATATGTTCATAATTATATAGTTAATATTTTTCTTTACATTATTTTTCACAAATATTATATTTTCTGTGGAATGAATTGCAATGAACTTATAGTGCTATAATATTAATAACACCAAAAATATATTAGCTGGCCTTCCTATAGCACATGCATGCCAATTCTGATGTTACTGTTCTCTACTGCCTATACATGGTTACATGTTTCTCACCAGTCAGTTTCCTCTTTCCTACCTCTCTCTCTGCCCTTGTCTCTCTTGCTTTTCGTCCTCTCTTTCCTCCAGTCTTTCCCTGTCCCAACCCAGTTCCCTTCCTTCCGTGCCCTCAGTACTTCACTGCAGAGTACAGTGAACCTATTAAGAACATTCAGTTGTGGTTGGGCTTCTAACCTTGCTCAACTCCAGCATTAGCAAAGGGATTCAGTTTCTTGAATTCATTAATAGTGTTTTGCCACAAAAGGCTTTGTAGTTCTCTCCTGAATATTGAGCCTAGCTTAATAACATTCCATTTATGTTAAAGACACATTTAATCTGTAAATGTGACCTTTAGAAGAATTCTCTTGTTTTTCATTAAAGAAACACTGCATTACAAATATTAATTATTCCTTGATACCATATTTTAATTAACTAATCATGTGCTATTTGCCGCAATAAAGAGTGTAGTAATGTATGTGCAGTAATGCTGTGTAATGCAAGATCGATATCAAAGAATCCATTGCTGCAGAAAAGACATGTTTTGAGTATCTTCTCTGGATGAGGTTGCTTATATGAAACATTTTGTCTAGAATGATACTTTGTTTTCCTTTTTTTTTTTTTTTTTTGTATTTTTAAATGCCAATGCAGGTCTGATTAAAATGCTGAACATATCGTTAGCCCCATCACTAATAAGTGAACGTTCACTGATGCATATTAGCAAGGTCTAGCAATGTGGTGAAATTGTCACTTAAGTGCTTGGAATCTGAACACAGAAAATGACAGGCAATGCCGAAGGTCCGGCTCCAGTGCATGTCTTCACTGTAGCTAGAGTCACTGGAATGGTGAAACCAGTTTAGGTTCAAGGTCGCTGCTGACATTCAGCTGTCATGGCTTCATTGTCTGCAGGCCTTCTCTCCATTGACACATTCAAGAGTACTTTATAGCAACCACAAAGAGCCAGTCAATTGATACCATTACACTTCATGCACACACAAACCACAAGTCTGTTCAGGACTGTTGATACAGTCTAACATTTATTCATTAAGGGATCTATTGAAAATGCAACTTGCCCAGCCCCACTCTTAACAACATAGACTTACTTGTTTAGTCCAAACATTTAGCTACGTCTTTTTCAAGTTTTGCACAGCATTCTCTAATTGAGGTAACATTATCTGCATTTTAATGCTACACCATTTATGTCCAATGAAAGATTACCTGAACAACCCTGCCATTACCACACTAGCTTAAATACGGGCAGTCGTATAGAAAAAATATACACAAAAGATGTAAGCAGGGGGAAAGGGAGATATTTATTTGTTCTGGGAGTGCCACGGAAATCCAATTGCTCAGAAATGAAATAAGAGTCTGGAGTGAAAGGAGGGAAAACCTAAGCTTGGGTCAGGGAAGAGGCAGTGATTAGCTCCATTGTTAGGAGCTCTTTGAGCTTCATTGGTTGTAAAGAAAAACCCACTAATGAATCTATTGAAGCTTGCCAGAACTTTGTGTGGAAGACAACTTAAGTTATGGTGCTTATCTAAAAAATGGTAGTAAAGCATGTGGATACATAAAACAGCACATATGTCTCCTTATTAACTGCTTGCCCATAAAAACAAAAAAATTGTTTAAAGGTTGTATGTTGCACAAATAGCCTATTTAACACATATATGTTTAATTCAATATTTGCAGGTCTTAAAAAATCATCTCAGTGATGAGATATGAAAAAATATATTCTATTTAATAGTTAAAAGACAAAGAAATAGACAGAGATATAATGTAGTTAATCTCTTCTTGGTTTTCTACCAGTATCTGTAAAGAAAGATGGGCTTAAAAGTCAAGTTAGAATGCTATTTCATGTTTTGCATATTCTAAATATGTGAAGGATTACACTCATTAAGGAGTGTAATCAACTGACATTAAAAATAATAGACTTTGGAAAAAAAGATCAATATGACCATGTACTGCATTTAATAAAAAATGTTTATCGTGCTTCCATCATATATGGTATCTAACATGGAATTGAGTCCATTTCTGCAATTTGATATAATGTGAAATTTCATATGCTACAAAATACATTGCAGTGTCTCAAATAAGGCTAGCATTAAAATAAGGATTCAGTTAAGCAGCAGTTTATGGGAAAAAATAATTTTGACCAATCATTTGGTCAAGATCATTGCTACTTCCTGGAAAACTTACACTGTATAGTAAGTAGAAATAGAACACATTCTTCTGAAAGTTTTGTCTTAAGTTGGTGCCACAAAATTCAAACAATAAGTGAGAAGTGGTCCTTATTCTCCCCGCATCCCACCCCTCATTGTCAACCTCATCCCTGGTTCCATGACTTTTGCACAAGAATGAAGTTTGTTACTTGGGAAGCATGATTCTCCATCTTTGAGAATTTGTTTTATAAGTAAATGAATGTTAGGTCAATGAATTCACTCATTTTTTTTCATGAGCACTAATGCATTATTCCTCCAAGGCATACTACTTTTGGGCAACAGGAGTAACCACTAAACAGAATTCTTTCTTAAAATGCCATGGATCTTTTTTACTTTTGGCACCTCAGATTTCTAACTAAGGCCCTGGGAAACTTTTTTCAGAGATTGTCTTGCAATTATCAGAAAGCCGTCTCTTTAAACCCATGTCCATATAAGGGAAGATACCATTGCCATGATATTGAGTAACCTTTCTTCAGGTCTTTATTAATTATTCAGTGATCATGCTAGGGAGAGCAAAGGCTAAATACAACCAAATAAAAATGAGAGATATGTAGGTGCAGCTTTTCTCAGATCCAAACCATCAGGAATCCATTATGTTAATATTTGTAAAAAGAATGTCTCTATTTCTGTAATATTTTACATCAGGAATTTTGACTTACTATTGTTCAGTAGAGGAATTTAAGGATGAGAGTTGCAAGAGCTATGTCAAAAAATTGAAGAGATAAAAGGAAACAATATTTATAGGATATCTACTACATAACAGGTGTTGTGTTGGGCACTTAACCTATGTTGTGTAGTCTGTACCACAACCCTGTGTGTTTGAGGATGGTAATGATGATGGTGATGGTTTTATTTAATGAATATGAAGAAGATTTTTTAAAACTTGGCTGAGGGGGGCGCCTCAGTGACTCAGTCATTAAAACTTAGCTGAGGCTACAAAGCAAATAAGTAGTAAAGCTGTGATTTAAACTCAAGATCATATTCTCCTGAAGCTTAAACTGCATGACTACTTACTTCAGCCAAAGGACATTGGTAAAATCTGGCTGATTTGCTGATGCCATTTAGGGTGAATACGTCTTCTCTCTTTTGCTTCACTTTTTTTTTTTTTTTCAGATTCACTCCCTATAATGAGCTCTTCATTTTGCCTTTCTTTTCCTGTCTTTCCTTTGCTCTAGAGAACATTGAAGATTGATCATCTTCCTTATCAGACACCTTCCACATCAGCTTAATAGAAGCAACTTCACTAACAAGTGATGATGGTCAACCTATTCACAACTTTTTCTACTGAATCTTTTTCCTCAGGTAAAGTATATCGTGGAAATCTGTCAGCCCCAAATTCTGGGTCTCTGCAAATGTTATATAAAATCATTATGACAAGTTATAATCATTCAAGCTTCCCTCCAAAGCTATCTTTCATTGATTTTTATTAATTTAACACGTTTTTTTTTTCTAGGAAATTTCTTCTGAGATGAGGAAACAAACTTTTATAGTAAATTACCCTATATTTTCAGAATCCAGCTGAAGCCATGTAGGTTAAGTATTATAATCTGTGCCACAGTACACTTCTGCATATTTTGTTCCTGTGTGTGTGTGTGTGTGTGTGTGTGTGTAGACTTTCAAGCATGTTTTACCAGTCTAATATCTAACCATCCTCTATTCTCACTACTCTTGTGTGAAAGAATTTTTAATATGTTTACAGCATATTTCTTCAAGAAAAATAAGACTACTTAAATGCAAAGTTCTCACTAAAATATATTAGTCATTTGTTTGAGTATTCACTCAATTAAATGGCAAAGAAATTACTTCATTTGAAAATTATACAGGATATAGTGCTGTTCTCACAGACACATTTACTTTCTCTCATAATACACTTTTTTGTTGTTTTGTTGTTTGTCCAGGTCTGTTTCCACAAACTATCCACAATGGGACCTTACCAAAAATGACACCAAATAATATGCAAATAATAGCAGAAGGAGAGTGATGATCAGAACATTTGGCTTTTATTTTCAAACTTTGCTAAAACCACATATATATTTTTACTTTTAATGATGTCCTTTGGTCAAGAATATATTGAAATTATATTAAATTTCTATATTAAAAATAAGATTATTTTTGGGAACTTCTCCCCCTGTGTAATTTTTATTTTTACTCTTCTCTGCTAATATACAGTTGGAACAAATATTATGTAGCATGGTTATTATTAGTATTTCCACCCTTTCTGGTGAGAAAAAATTTAAGTCTCACAAATAGCTTACAGAAAAATAATAAACTATTTTAAGAAAGTGAAATATGCTTTTAAGATATGCTTTCAGTTAATTTTTAATCTCGAAGGAGGCTTATTTGGTGGTTGTATCCTATAATTAGTGAGATCAGTAATCAAGACAACTGTGATTTGTTTTACTAGGAGAGTTCAGAGACTGAAGACATCTGGCCTAGACCCGTCTGCTGGTAAAATTCAAAATACACCTAAGTCTGCTTTGTTACATGATTCTCTTCAGAGGGATAGGAGGAGAGGTGATGTTCTCTGCATGAGGACAATTCTGCAGTGTCAGAATCAAACAGTATTTGTTTTCTGACAGCAGAACCTTGTATCATATTTCTAAGGACAGTAAACACTTGGGTGAACGTCAGTGAATACTAAACACTAATTGATCTACTACATCCATATGTACATACACAAATACACATGGTGGCCTATAATGGTTGAAAAATTACATTTTGCTTCCATTGAAAGATGTGTCACTTTTAGGTCAGAGAGGGATTTTGGAGGGGTTGTCTCCCACAATAGAAAACTATCCTGACAGTGGTGGTGTTTTAGGGTTGTTTGTTGTTTAGCTTGTTGATGATGCTTAGCCAAGGAGACACTTCCTTTCAGATCTGTCTCCCAAACCCCAGGGCTCTGTTCTGGGCAGTTCAGCCTAATGGAATTAAGCCTGACACGTTTCAACTCTATTTCTTTATAAAATAAACATAAAACAATGGTTTTGATTTCTAATAAAACTCTGGAAGCATGTGGGACTCCAACTTTCCCTGTTCTTTACACATCTGTAAATAAAGCGCATAAAAGAGGAGGACAACAGGATAAATCAACATAAATTTGAAATCCACTGCAGCATATTAAATGGCGCAGTCTCAGTCAAAGACAGGCTGACCCCATGGCTTCGTGCAGTTTGAAGCTAATTGTTTTCGTCAGGATGGGAACGTCTGGAAGTCCATGGCTGTATCCCACCAGTAAGGCTCCAGTAACTGAGCCGGCCCACAGAGAATGGACCCACTTTGTAGCGACACAGCGGGCTCAGACACCACCTATTCTGCTCTCCAAACTGTCATGCATAACAACTTTATTGTGCTAAATTGAACTTGAAAGCAACCAAAGGCTATGAGAAGGAGAGGCTATGAGAAAAGCGTGCTGTCAGCGCTGGCAAAGGCTGACCTGGAAAGTAGGCTCAGAGACAGGGGAATAAAAGACCAGGCCCCATGAACACAGCATATTGTTTCATTTTAAAGTATGATTCCCATACCAGAGAAAGTAGCAAATGTGATGTAAATTTATTTAAATAGATTCGACCGCTTAAAAGTTTGCCAGCCGCTCTTATCCAACTTTCCCAGCTCTCTGATTCGTTACTTACAGTGGGAATATAATGACATATAGTCATCATTGTAACAGCTTCTTTGCAGGGGCACAATGATGATTAATAGCCAGCAGCAAATTTTCACATGGACTCTGAAGCACTATGGCATTAAGCAGCCAAACAGTCCCAAATCCCCCTTTTCTGTTCCACTGAAAAGTCCTCTCCTTGTACCTTGCAGATAGGAACAAAGCCTATCTTAATTCCAATCAGCTTTTCCTCATTCAAAGGGAACTTCTCTTTTTCATAATTGATTCATGTGCATTTTTTAGTGTTTCACTGAGCTGGAGCCACTTTTCTCCTTTCCTCTGTTCTGCCCCCACACCCTCACCCCTCTTTTTTTTGAGGGGGCGAGGAGTGGGAAACATTTCAACAACAACAACAGCAATAAAAAATGGTGTTTTTTTTTTCTTCCCCAAATATTTGCTAAAGGCATTTCTCAGTTAGTATTCATTTGTATTGTACATTTAAAGGGTTTAAGACAAGAATTAACTCCTGGATTTCTTCCTCCTTGGAAATAGTTTTGGTTATAAAAAGTATGAGCTCACTATGAAATAACTCTGGTGGGAGCCTCCTAAAGATGCCCTCTTTGGTTAGGGGAGTCTCAGGAGCTCTCATTCCCACGAGAGACTCACAGTTGGAACAAGGACAGAATCCCTTGCTCTGGACAAATTTTTTTCCCCCTCTGTGTTGGGAGCCATTAAAAAATGAACAAGTAACCAAAGTGGAAAGCAGCAAATGAAACCCTCCTAACCTGCTCTGTCCTTAAGTATCATTTTATCCCATAGTAATCTTACATTATAATCATTTGCAGAAGCTGCTGTGCTACTTGTAGACATGCTCTCTCCCATCCACACTTTCTGCCTTCTGTGATAATGACAAAAATGATATCAACCAGTGCTGTCTGGGATGGGGATTTCTACATGTAAACTCAAGTTTTGTGTTTATGCCAGTATAATGACCACCAAAGGCAGAGCATTAGTAGTTCTGCTTTGTGTATTTGCTTACATTTCCTACAATTCTGCCCTCATCTTGATGAGGGGGAGTAGGGTACCGTATGCCTGTTTGCTCAGGACATACTCATTTATGTCTCTTGTTCTCATGTAACTGCTAGCCGTGCTTTCCTTCACTCTCAACCTGATTTAAGCAGTTTACAAAACCCATACCTTTTGGCTATTAAAACTGCCCCAAATGACCAACAAACCCCAAAGCTGGATTGTCTCTTGCCCAGGTGCAGTGGACTGATTTACCCTATTGCAGTTTAGGGGAAAGAATCTCACTTGGAAACCCTGCTGCTGATGTAGCAGCTCTGACTTTTGTCTTGCCCACTTTTAAGAGGTCAGCTAACCCTATACAGCTTCTTTGATATGTAGCAGAAAGGAGGTCATGTGCTGAAATGAAAGACACATTGCAAACCAGATTTTAAGTGTGACACTCTCCTTCAGCTGGGTCACGGTTCTCAGTGTGAGCCAGAGCAAAACAGTTCACTGGCCAGATAAAAATACTAGGCCATGTTTTTGATAATGACCTTTCTCTTGCTTTGGTGTCTTCAGATGGTTAAATGAAGAATATGTCAAATTGATAGGAGGTATTCTGTTCATCATTCTCACTCTAGTGCTTATGTCTTCTCATAAGAAAAGTGACATGTGAAAGTGGCAGTATGTATCTATACTGTATTTTTCATCCAAAAATCTCATACAGGAAAGCATCTTCTAGTCTTTTGGTTGTAGAACCAGAGTCTCAGAGAGTGTTACAAATCCATATGGTAATCTTCCTAAAGGCTGGATTTTGCATTTGGATTTCAGAGTTAACAGAGATGTGTAATATCATCTGTGGGCAAAGAAGTGACTGGGCCACCGAGGAGGTTCATATGTGCTATTTTTGAAAGTATGTGAAATAAATGGACTTCTGATATGCTGATTTCAAAATAACTTTAGTAAGAACCCGAAATTTCTCATTTTCATCAAACCACAATGCCCAGTCAAATACCAGAAGGATATGCACATAAGAATTATGACTTTAAGTTTTTTGTTTTTTATAGGAGCACGGTCCTTTAGTAAAACCGTCATCCTTAGCTAAATTTTAGCTTATCCAGTCTTTTAAGTGCATTTTACTCCCCTTTTAGATAATTCTTTCAGAAGTAAAGTAAATGGAGTACATGCATGATGTTTTGTGATGTACTCTTATGTCTTCATTTTCTCATAATTTTACCATTCTGAAAAAGTATAATTAAGATAAGAACCACCAGTTTTATTAGATTATGGTGTTGAATCTGGCTATAAAATTCCTACATTCATAAAGGACTTTGTTTTTTGCTGGCTAAGATAAAATTTGTATATTCAATTGCCTATGGGACTCTCAGATAAGTTCCTTCTTCATCCTGGAGGTTGGTAAATTGATAGGAACACACAGAAGGACACATTCTTCTCATCTTTTGTACTGGCACAATTTGAGGAACTAAAGGTCAGGGTGCCTCTTTGGGACTTTGATTTAAGACTATAATGCTGCTCCATGCTTTGCTCTCCTTGTTTTAGAATGTCATAAAGCACTTTTCTTACAGTAGAAAAATCTCTTTATACAACATATGTAAACTGAGGCTCACTGTCTTTACACTGACTTTTTTCCTACACAGGCCTAATTCTCCCTGGATGCCTGAAATAGTTATTTTATGCACATATACTGTCTTGACTCTAATTCCAAGCCAGCTAAACAAACACATCATTTCCAGGGTGATTATTTCTTATTACCCAGTGTGTACATTTAGAAATATAAGATCTCTCTCCTTTTTTAAAAAGATGCATTTATTCATTTGAGAGAGAGTGTGCATGTGCACAGGGAATAGAGGGCGAGGGAGAGAGAAACCCAAGCAGACTCAGTACTGAGTGTGGAGCCCAATGCAGGGCTTGTTCCTACAACCCTGAGATTCATAATGAGCCAAAACCAAGAGTGAGATGCTTAACAGACCATACCACCCATGCACCCAAGAAATAGATTTCTTGATTAATTTCTTAATTAATTGACCCACATGTGTCCTAATGAATCTTCAATGACACCCACCAAAAGGCAAATATATTTTTAGTATTGTTTGAAATATACAACATAGAATAAAATTAAACAGATGTAAACCTCATTAAGTCATAAAATCCTCATTTAGCAAACTCCATGCACATCTAGTTACTTGTTCTTTGATGTAATCAAGCTTTTCAGTCTCTACTCTGCTTTTCCAATTTTCTCTTTCCTTCTTTTATTTGCTAATAAAATGCTGGCTTCTTTTCCCATTATCATGGAAAAAGAGGCTCAGAAAGAGTGAGCATATCCCTATGAGATAAGTCATAGTCTAAATTTTTCATCATAATTCTGTTCTCCTTTGCCAGGGTTTGGATTAGAGATGGGCATGCAACTTACCATACTAAGGCACATCAATCATAATCAAATTGCTCAAAAGCAGTGGTTAGAAAAAATTCTAAAAATAGGCAGAGAAAAAAGGTATTTTATACAGAGCAAAAAAGGTAAGAATGATAATAGATTTCTCTTTGGAAGCAATGTATGAGAGAAAACAGTGAAGCAACACCTTTTCAGTTTGAAAGACAAAAAAAAAAAAAAAAGGAAAGGAGGGAAGGAAGGAATAAAAGCCTGTCAACATAAAATTCTATACCCAGCAAAAATAACTTTAAAAGATAATTTTTTCAGAGACACAAAGTGACCCACAGACCCACACTACAAGATATGATAAAGAAATTACTTAAAGAAGAAAGAAAATAAGACCACATGGACACATGGAAATGAAAAGCACTGGAAATGGCTGTTTCATGAAGATTTTTGTTTTATATTAATTTATTTTAAAGATTATTTAAACCTGGAAACTGATAGATGCTATATAAAGAACTCTCAAAACTCAACAGTAAAAAAAAATCAATTAGAAAATGTACAAAAGATATAAGTAGACATTCCATGGAAGAAGATCTAGAGATGGCAAACAGGCACATGAAAAGATGTTAACATCATAAGGGAAAGACAAATTAAAACCACAATGAGCAGGGTACCTGGGTGACTCAATTGTTAAGTGTCTGCCTTCGCTCAGGTCGTGATCCCAGAGTCCTGGGATTGAGTCCAGTGTTGGGCTCCCTGCTAGGTGAGGAGATCAAGAGTTACATGCTCTATCCACTGAGCCAGCCAGGTACCCCAGGAGTGTTGTTGCTTTACAACCTTAAGTTTGGGGACGATTTGTTACATAGCAGTAAGTGACTAGAGTGCCATCTATTCCATATTTTCCATGTTGTTAACAGTATAACTTTCATTTTTTTCAGGAAAGACTATTTTGTGTTAACAAATTATTGAATGCAATTTGTGTTTTATACATTCTTATAACTTTTCATATAAAGAAATTTGCAGATCAGAAAGAATTATTTGTCATCATATATGTCCTAGCTTTTGATTTTGAAAAAATAGAGAAACCTTATCAATGAATTAAGAGAACCACTGGTTTCAGTGAAAACCCCTCATATTTAGCTAACATCAATCAATCAGTCAACAGACAACTGCATGTTGGATTTTGATGAGAATACAAAAGATGTCTAGCTTGTGACTGCCAAGCGTATATCACCTGGGTGGTGAAATAAAGTTTTTTTTTGTGGTAGGATGTGATAGAATGAATGTCTTCATGGAAGAGGAAAATTGTAGCTATAAATGCAAAGTTATAAATATTAAAGGTTGAATGATTTTTTGAGTTACTTCATTTTGTCTCAAAGAAAATTTATTGTGCATGATTATCCCATTAGTATTAAGCATCAGGAAATACAACCTGAGAACCATTATTTGCTAGTCAAGCTATTTCCCTCCCACAATTTATTTACATTCTTCAACTCAGGGTTAAATCTGAATGTATATATTTCAAACATTTTGCTTTAATTTGAAATAATCTTAGCAATGGGACAATTGTAATATAGCGAATGGATAAACAGGGGAGCTGCTTAATGGAATCATGTTGAGAGGTGATAAATTTGATATAAATAGTAGCTAATTGCATTAACCTGTGTTAGATCTAGAAAACAATTTCCAGTGTTTTTTCATGCAAAATATATATTGTGGAAATACATAGTGGAAGTATCTTTGATTTGGGTCTTGTAAGCCGAGTGATAGATGATGCTATATAAAGAACTCTCAAAACTTTGAGCAGGTCCATGGTTCTGCTGGAGCCTGCCTGTACTGACTTGCATGGGTCATTTGTTGCCACCTCTGTCTAATTCCAGCCAGAGTGGGAGTACTTATACTACAGAAATAGCAAAAGCTACAAGTCAGACCTCCCTCTAAAACTGCCTATCTCATCCCAGAATAGATTGTTAAAATTTTATCAGCACAAACCTACTTAAACTTCCAAGTCTTTGGACACAAATCAATTTCAATAGGTTTCTCTGAGTTGGAACTGGTTTGAAAGGTGATGAACTATTTGTAGGTGAGGCCAATGCCAAGTGAGAGATGATAAGAGTGAGTTCCTGGGAAGGAAGAGAAGCAGGTAATCAGTATCAAGAAAGTATTTATCACAGTAATATATATTTTTTCTTTTCCAGCTTCTGTGCATTCCTGTGGGACAAAAATGTGACTTCCTGACTTCTCCAAGAGAGGAAAGAGGGAAATAATGTCCAACAAGGTAGTGGGAGTTCTCACCAGTACTAGTTCCAGATGCATGACAGAAGCAAGCCTAAAACTTTTATATGGGAAGGATTGTACTGATGAAAGAGAGGTTTGACCATCAAGATCCCAAGGGCCTCTCTTGGGCGGTTATAACACCAGGAAACATACCAGGTAGTTTGGTGTGAAGATAGAATGGTAAGTGTTAAATACTGAAGCAAAGAGTTGGAGGATATGGGATAACAATTCATTGTAACTAGGTGGTAGTCCGTTTTTAATATTTCATTTTGTTTAAAATATCTTCAAAATATGTGCACATTAATAAACATTAAGGTTTTTATATCACTATTTTAGGGGGGGAAAGCAATTTTTAATAGAGAAAACTGTGGAAAAAATATTAAATTCTTAAATCACCCCTGTGGTAGACCATAATAGGAGAAGCAGTATCCATCAGCTTATGAGGGGTTCTGATACTGCCTATTAAGAAATCAATGGCCTCAGGAGTAAATCCAGCCCTACAGAGGGTGACATATGATGGAGAGAAAGAATTTAAGTTAGTATACTTGTAAAATTTAATTTGCAATTTGAGAAACAAAACAAAACAAAACCTTTTGCAGGAGAATTAAACTGAAAGTGAGTAAAGGATTTGGGAGAACTGTTGCTGTGTGAGACTTTATCTTGGAAGGTGATGGAGATCCAGAATTTTAGACGCAGGTTTGAACCATGATCAAAGATAAGCATATGTCATATGCTTGTTTAAAATGTAAAATATAATGATTCCCTTGCATTGCTCTCCAATCCCTTTTTAATTGATTCCCATTTGTGTCAGGGTCCTACTTGGATAAATATTATCTGTTGGACTATTAAAATCCTTTTATCTGTACACTCTAAATAGGAACCATATCAGAAGATTACAAACTTTGACCCTGAAAGTATAAATGGTGGGGTAACATGTACAAGAGTGAGTATGTGGTTTGCAAACCTTTACAAATAGTTTTCCAGTTAATAGGCCTAGTATCCAGAGTTAGTCTTCCATATCTCCTGCCTTTTTTCATGTAGAGCTTCTCTGGGCTATTGCCTCCTGATATGTGTTACTTCCCTACTATTTCCTCTTCTCATTGGCATTTATAACTCCCAGGTTTGTATCATTTATGGATTTCATTCATGTACCATTTACCTTTTTTTCCAAATAATTAAGCCCAAAATTACATTAGAGCTTGCTCAAGCTGCTTGCCACTTGGATAAATTATACATCATGGCTTCTCCAATCAATGCTAGTCAAAATCTAGCATTTTCAACATTCTGCAAGTCACTTAGCTTTATTAGTTGTATTCTGTGGCAGGCCTCAGGAGAATGAGGCTTACCCAGGGAATCACAATAAGAAAAACATGTAGCAGTTGATTTTTGTTTTCTTTTAACATTTCCACTTGAATGTTTTCCCAGTGTCTTTTTGGTGAAAAAGAATATTACTCTGCTCTTATTCTATATTGGTTAACACTATTATTTTCGAAATCAGTAAGGTGGAAAATATTTTCATGTGTATCTAGCTGAGGCTTAGTATACATAAAGAAATATGGAAATCACTTTCTTATATATTGCATAACATTACATATTATGAACACTTTAAGTTTTAAAATTCAGGCAGTTAAATATGTTTAACTTTTTCTTTTCCCTTATTTGGGACTTACTTAACTTGTCTAACTTGTAGTAAATATGGAGTATTTGTTCACTACTATATCCCCATTACCTAGATCATTTTCTGACATGGTAGACACGCGCCATAGATATTTGTTGAATGAATATTAATAAAATTACCTTAAAATTTAATAAATATATCATCCTTTGATGATAAATATTGGAATATAAATTTTATGAACATAGAAGCCATGCATTGTATTTTCTGTTGATGTCTACTACTTAGCAGAGTGCCTTGGCAATATAGAGTGTGCTCAGTAAGTGTGGATCTCAATATTCCAGTAGATATCACACAAATAATGTGTCTGTCTATTTTACTGTGAGTTCCCTAGCAATTTACATAGTCAGTTATCTGAATCACTGTATTGTTTCCTTAAAGACTCTAGTATATTCAATATTTAAAGAAAGATGAGTCACACATGTCCTTTGGCTTCAATACTTGGCACACCTTCAACTGTGGAGTATCTGTGTTTAAAACCATAATTTCACAAATGCAAAGATTCTTATTACTCTTTTTTAGTTATTGTGTCCTCATTATAAAGCAATACATATTGTAGAAAATGTTATTTTCTTATTGTAGAAAATTTGCCAATCAGTCATAAATAAAAAGAAAATCACTCAAATTTTTTCTACTCAAAAATAGCCATTGAAGTTTGATATCCAGCCTTCCAATTGTATATGTGATGTACATATTTAGAGATATTATTACTATATTACATGCAGTTTTGTTGCTTGCTTATTCCCCATTAATTTAACATGAATGTTTTCTGATGTTTTAAATATGGAATTATTTTAATGATCAGAACCATATTTCCTTGAGTCATTGCATGGTTTATTTCTTCTTATTCTTTATGTCTCCCTTTTTTCATCTCATCCTGAGTCAGGCTTCCTTGATTACCACCCCGAGTGGCCACAGCTCCCCACCCCCAGCTTTTTTCTATCATGTGAAGCATGAAATGTGTCTTTTTTCATTATTGTACTCCTAGTGCCTAACCAGTGCCTGACACTTGGTTAAATATTTTTGAAAGGAAATGAATAAATGAATGAAGGGAAGGATAAATAAAATTCTGTTGATAAGTCCACCATAGTGAATTAATGCCCCTATTCTTATATATTAGGTTATTTATATCTCTTTTATTATTATAAATATCAGTTTGGTGTATTTCTCTGGATAAGTTTTTGTGCATATCTGTGATTTTTTTTTCTTAGTTTATGTTCCTAAAAGTAAAATTGCTGGGCTAAGGATAAGTGAATGTTAAGATTTTAAATAAGTATTACCAGAAACTGTGTGACAACTTACATGCTCATAAATTATATTTCAAATTGCCACTTTACTCACCTCAGAAATAGATTTTTGTCATTTTAAAACAATATTATTAGTTGAGGAATTTTGTCCCCTTTTAAATAAAATTCCTTTGATTATCAGATACATCTACTGTTTTATTATGTAAGCATATAATTATTTTCATATGTTTACTGGTCATTGCCATTTCTTTTTTTCTTTTGGTTAATTGTTCATGTGCTTGCCAATTTAATATTTTGAATTTATCTATGAGTTTATTACATGCTAAAAATTTGTTTAATTTCTTGATACTAATTTTGTAAATATTTTCTTTTTTTTTAATCTTTTTTTTTAAAAAGATTTTATTTATTTATTTGACAGAGAAACACAGCCAGAGAGGGAACACAAGCAGGGGGAGTGAGAGAGGGAGAAGCAGGCTTCCTGCTGAGCAGGGAGCCCAGTGCGGGGCTCGATCCCGGGACTCCAGGATCATGACCTGAGCTGAAGGCAGTCGCTTAACCAACTGAGCCAGCCAGGCAGTTTTGTAAATATTTTCAACAGGTCATGGTTTTTCTATGACTTTTGTTTATTGTATTAAAAATTCCATATGGCATAAACTTTCAATCATACACAAAAACGTAGAGATAACACCTATATATGCATTCATGTGTGCATCACCAGCTCAACTGGGTACCCAGCAGATACAACTGGATATGAGGTTCAGAAAGATCTCATTAAGATCCTGTTTTTCTTTCCTTGGCTTTTATTCTCTTTTAGCTGTATTCATAGTCAGTTGCCTCATCTTCTTTTACCTCCTTACACTCAATTCCTCTGTTCTACCTCTTCCCAACTCCTGATTATGTTGAAGAACACCTCTATATTGTATCATTTAATCTGCAGATATTTCAAAGTGTGTCTCTAAAAGACTTTCCCTCCCTTTTTTATACTTTTTATTGAAATATAGTTGACATATTTTCATTTTTTATTAAAATTCTTTAAATTTATTAGTTTTAGAGAGAAAAAGAGAGTGTGTGGGGGTGGGAAGGCAGTGCTAAGAAGAAAAGAGTGTCTTAAGCAGACTCTGTGTTAAGCCAGGAACCCAATCGAGGGCTTGATCTCTCACAACCCTGAAACCAGGGCCTGGAGACCATGACCTTAGCTAAAACCAAAAGTCAGAGGCTTATCTGACTCTCTCACCCAGGTGCCCCTATATAGTTGACATATTTTTAAAAGACTTTTCCTTTTCCACATAGTCTCAAAACTAAAATAACAATTTAATATAAAACAGAAAAATTTCAATTTCTATGTTAACTTTCATCTTTTTCTTTAAGTTTTCTGCTTTTGTTATTCTTACAAAAACTTCCCTTACTATATGATTTATAAAAATTCATGTAGTTTCCTCTAGGATTTTAATATATAGTCTTTGTAGAAAGTTTTGAAAATACAGATGAATTAATTTAAAAAGGTGACTCTCATAACTCATGCATATCACTCTTAACATTACAGTGTAGAATATGTTCAGAAATATTTTAAAATTTATTTTTGTAAATTAAACCATATTTTGTAAATTGATAAATTATTGTACTTGTCATTCCATGTCAATTATTATTGACTGACATTTTCTAAAGATGCATAATATTTAATTGTAAAACCATATCATAATTTTTTCCCCAATACCTTAATGCTGGATATTTAGATGAAATTTTTTCATAATGTAAATCTTTAGTTAAATTAATTAAACAAATATTGAATCCCTCTGGTATACCAGACACTGTGTTTGGCACTTAAGATACAAAGGTGAGAAAGCACACACACACACACACATAGACACGACAGCTTCCTTTGTGTCATAAGGCTTATTAAAGTAGTCGTGAACATTTTTGTTCAAATATTTTTATGCCATTTTTCATTGTTTTCTTTGGATAAATTTTTAAAAATGAAAAATCCTTTTAAAGTAATTTTTATAAATAATTGTTAAATTCTACAGAATTATTTTGACATTTTACATTTTCACGTGTACTATGGTAGTTTTAGTGTCACATATCATTGCTCTTTTTGGTCTTTGGTAATCTGATGGGATGAAAAAAATGATTTGTCACTGTTGTTTTACTAATACTAGATATGTAAGTATTTCATTTATTACTAATGACGTTAACTACTTGTTCATATGCTTATTGAACCTTTGTATGTCTTTTTTTTTTGTGCATTACCTGTTCATGTTCTTTGCACATTTTTTTCTTATTGAGGTGTCTGCCTTCTTATTTTTTATAATTTTGTTTTTTCAGTTTAAACATTTATGACTTCACAATAATGGTTACTTATAGAGGTTATATATGCAAAACCACTAAAATCTTCTGATTAAATAAAATTAAGTCTATCTGCAATAATCATACCAATGCAATCTGGAGCTTTTTTTTTAAACTTTATTTATTTATTTGTTTGTTTGTTTACTTATTTATTTAACAGCGAGATCACAAGTAGGCAGAGAGGCAGACAGAGAGAGAGGAAGAAGCAGGCTCCCTGCTGGCCTGGATCCCAGGACCCCAAGATCATGACCTGAGCTGAAGGCAGAGGCTTTAATCCACTGAGCCACCCAGGCGTCCCTCGAGACTTTTCTAAATTGCTCAACAATGTCTACATACATAAATGTTTTTATACTGGAAGATTCAGTTGAAGGCACCAATCCATGCATAGATGAAATTCTCCTGTAGAGGTAAATGTAAAACAATTATAGTTTTGTGTTGAAAGAAGGAATAGTGGTTGTAGAATTGGTAATGGGTTATAGAGTGTTCTGGTTTAAAAATGCTAGTATTGGTAATGTTGACAAAAAGTCATTGCTGTCTGCCAGCTGTCATATTATACAAAGAGATGTTGAGAACTCAGAGTAATTCTTAATGTGTGTATAGCAAAAGTCGCTAATGCAATTATCACACTTCTGGGCAATCTCAAGCGAAAAATCTCAAGGATTGAATTATTGTGGATATAAAATACAATTTCACCTGTGACACAAATTGGTATAGAAACATAGACTTCCTTAGACTCTTTCTACTTGGTGAGTAAGGAACTAATTTCAATTTCTAGGACCATTAATCTTTTACCTTTTATGGGTAGTAAATTATCTTTAAATTAAAACAAACAAACAGTATACCTGTCAGACCTTATCTCACAATAAACACAGGCTGCCAACAACTTGTAATTAGGACCTCTAACCTGATCTACTTAAATGGCTTTGACAAATAGAGGAACAAAAAACAATTTTCATTTCAAAGAGGAAAATAACTTTTAGTCAAAAATTTGAAAAAAATGACATACTTTCAAATTTTTTCTACAAATATTGTATCACACAGAATTTGACCACGTTTTTATACATAAGCTGGTTATCTCTTGTGTTTATGTCATATTTTTGTTCTATTTGTTTTTTTGTTTTAATATCTCATACTCAAGTTAAGAGTAGTAGTTTGGGGGCGCCTGGGTGGCTTAGTTGGTTAAGCGACTGCCTTCGGCTCAGGTCATGATCCCAGAGACCCGGGATCAAGTCCCACATCGGGCTCCCTGCTCGGCAGGAGGCCTGCTTCTCCCTTGCTTACTCCCCCTGCTTGTGTTTCCTCTCTGGCTGTATTTCTCTCTGTCAAATAAATAGAATCTTAAAAAAAAAAAAAAAAGAGTAGTAGTTTGAAGGTGGAAGTGCTAACATTTTCAGCACATGTAGGGTCAGTAACACCACATTTTAAACCATATTAATTGTCAACTTGAATGAGCGATGTCTTGAGAATGTTCTGCTTGTCACCTACCCAGCATGATCTGGTAGAAAGGGCCTTTAACCTATGGGAAGCCACCAACCACACAATTGCTAGCCTGAAGGACTGGCAGAAATCATTTCAGGTATTGTCGAAAACCTAGTAGATTTGTTATTGTTGTTCTGATCATTTGCATTGGATAGAGGGAAGCCATTTGATTTTTTCCTATGCTGTCATTTGAAAATATTAAGGAAATAAACAAAGGCCATGGAAGGGAAAAACAAAGGCTATGGAAGGGAGTCAGTTAAGATCATTTAGGTAGCATGTGATGGGATGGAAAACCTGCCTTAAGCCTGAGTCACATACTACAAAATTCCAGAAGTACTTTGGCTGCAGATATAACTGGATATAAGGATGAAAAAGATTTCATTAAGATCCTATTTCTCTTTCCTTGGCTTTTATCCTCTCATAGCTGTATTCATAAGCAGTGTGCAGCCTATTTCCTTTCTAAACTCTTAGCCTTTGCTGACAGGACTAGCTTAATTCTGATGTCCATTACTGAATTAACATTGTGGTTAGGGAAATCTCTCTCTCTCTCTTTTTTTTTAAGATTTATTTATTTTGGTGGGGAAGATAGAGCACACATGGGGGTAGGGACAATGGGGGGAGAGAGAGAGAAAAAATCTCGAGTAGACTCTGTGCTGAGCCCACAGCCTGACCCAGGGTTCTGTCTTACCGCCTTGAGATCATGACTTGAGCCCAAAACAAGATTTGGACACTTAACCACCTGTGCCATGGGGTGCCTCCATGGTTAGGGAAATCCTTGACTATACCTGGGCTATGGGCTCTAGTCACAGAATCAATGGAAAAACTCCGCTAGGCCACATGGAATCAGAGGAGAGAAGGGGGAGAATATTCCAATAAGTAGATGTAGAAGGAAAGGGGAATCAATGTTGTGGAGACAAACCACATTACAGTCTGGAGTGTGATTTTTCTGTCCTTGTGTTCTCATTCTCTTGTATTAAGGGTGCTCCCCAGACAAATAACCATAGCCATCAGAATTAATTTAGACAAGCTTTCTTGTCACACACCTGCAGAGAAGGAGTCAGAGATACAGTGGCAACACTGAGATGAATAAGAGATATAAACATCTAGAAAGAATTTCATGTATTTTGATGATGTTGTCTAGCTCACCTTAATACCCACCAACAAAATTTGTAAAATTTTTCATGCCTAGTAACTTTGGTGAGATATTTCACTTTTCTGAGAGAGTACTGAAACTATCTTGATTGTGCATGAATGTTATTTTGCACAACTACCTTCAATCAGCTAACTGGGAAGCCTGCATATTTCTTTTGTGTTTTTAGGGAGGATAAAATATATAAATGAGAGTGAGTTTTTCATTTCCTAAAGAATACCCAGTTGTAGATGTAGGATTACTTTTTAAACTATTATATAATTTATAAAAGAAATAGCAAAATTTTGACTATATCCTCTTTAAACTTTAATAGGACACCCTCAAGATTTATCAGTTTCTTACAAAATAGGGAATGGGTTTCTAAAAAATAGATGACCTCTGGCCAAGCAATACTACAGTCACACACGTTATCTGCAATATGGTCTGGAATGGCTAAATATCTTAGTACTTATATTTCAGAACCCTTTCAACCCCCTACTTGCTGCTACTGATTAAGATTTTTCATTTTCATGGAATTTTTCAGGGTAAGAGTTGCAAGAATTTAGATGCCCAAAACAGGATACTTACTTTGCACAAGAGAAGTCAGCTGGTCTTACAGTAGTGCAGTAAAAAACTTAGGCCCTTTCTGGTATGATTATTTCTATTCTTAGTGAGAATTGAGGAGGAAAAAAGATAAGTAGTTAAAGGAGAACTGTTCTTTGAAAACTAATCCTTTAAAAAAGGAGTTGGGATTTTAGCATTGTTTCCTAGGCCACAAAGAGCTCTGGGTGGGTAAAGTAGATACGTATGCATTCCTGGAGAATTGAGAGAGGAAATGTAAAGACTGTCAAATAGAAACAGAGTTAGAGTCCTTCTACATTAGTATTGAATGTAAAATGAGTATTTCAGATCACTAAAAATAATTGTTTTGGCTACTCATTGCACCATACCTGTAACAAAAGTTAAAAATCACACTTCAAACTAATTTTTGCTATCCAGCAGAAATGTGTTACATCCTTCAAAGAGAAACTCAAGAGAATCTTTGTGGAGACCAGAAGAGGTTTTGTAATACTTCAGATATGTCATAAAAATGCAAGTGTTACCTTAGTAGTTATTTTTATTTATTTTTAGCAAAATCATGGTAGATGGAGTGAATACTCAGTGCTCTAATCTAATCTAGTCTTTTATTCTTTTCTAGGATAATGTTATGTACTTTTTGGATTGTCAATAACTTTTATAATAGACTCATTTTAATTACTAAGTCTAAGGGCTCCATCATGGAATTGGTTATTGTGGTTTTCCTCAAGTGGTTGTCCTGACCAATGGAAAAGCAAGTACAGATATAAAAGTATATTTAAAAATATTCTATTATTTTGCTTTATTTCCCTCCCCCTTCCCCCTCCTTTTCCTTCTCCTCCTCCTTCCTTCTCTTTGCTCATGACTCAAGTAATACCTTATGGCATCTTTTCATTTTAAGGGCATGGCATAATTTGGGACCTTAGGTGAAGGTGGAAAAAAGAAAAAAAAACTTGGGGAAAAAGATCATGGTGTAGTGGGAAGAATACAGGTTAGGAGTCAGACAAAAAGGTATGGATCTCAGCTTTGCCATTTAGAGACTTTGGGAACAACTCTGTTGATCATTCGTTCACTCATCCTGGAGAGCACACTCATATGTCTGACTAAAAGGGTAGTGAAGGAATTAAACATGCTGGTTGGTCATTGCCGATGACTGTCAGGAGATCCTCAATAAATACTAATTATATTTTTTATCATAATACTTATTTTTATTAAATATTTACTCAGAAACTGAACAAAACTTTGTTTAATCATGTCAAAAGACACTCAATCTAAAATTCATATAAAGGATGCCTGGGTGGCTCAGTCATTAAGCGTCTTCCTTCAGCTCAGGTCATGATCGCGGAGTCCTGGGATCGAGCCCCACATTGGGCTCCCTGCTCAGCGGGAAGCTTCTTCTCCCTCTCTCACTCCTCCTTTTTGTGTTCCCTCTCTTGCTGTGTTTTTCTCTGTCAAATAAATAAATAAAATATTAAAAAATAAAATAAAATTTGTATGAAATATGTAATATAGTCTAAATATATGATGGTTCATACATTATGCATTGTTTTCTCATTCATGTAAGTTAAAAATAGGTTTTCCTCTTGATAGGCTAGGTTACTCAGGGATTCAGGAACCTTTCATCTCCTGGGCTCCTCCATCCTCAAGATATGATTTCTGAGGATGTCATGCTTATTTATATAAATCCAGCATAATGAAAAAAAAATGGGAGAAGGTACTTGAAAGATTACCATGGGCCTTATCTGGAAGGGCAATCCACCAAACACATTTCACCAGCTAGAACTCCATCAACATGGTTGCATCTAAATGCAAGGCAAGATCAGGAATGGACTCCCAAGTGCATGCCAAAAAAGAAGGTGAGATGTGTTTAAGGAACAGTCAACCAGTCTCTGCCACATCACGATGTTAACAATAAAAAAGTTCACATGAACAAAATATAACAGAATATATTATAAATCGAACCCATTGAAATGCTATTATATATGTAATTTTATAGTGGGTTATACAATTGGGCTGGCAAAAAAGAGATGAATGTATCTTTAAAATAATTAAATATTAATGGAGTATTTGAGGAGGTAGGAGGTTTGCAGATAAGAGGTGTAGATTAGATAGAATGATGCTGCTACAGTCTGAAGAGTAGCCTGGGATTATTCAAGTGTTGCAATATCCATCCAAAAATGACCCCTAGAGCTATGTGCCTGGACAAGTGAAAATTTACATATCCTCAGTATCATCATGCAGTGTTAGAAACTTTATTGTCCATTGGACTGCTTTTGGTATTTGCTTTCAGCCCCAGAGGGTAAGCATATAGGTGAGACAGGGCCTAAAAACAGAAATTTCTGGAGGGAAGCTTAAAAAATTCAGAGTTGGTTTGTTTGGGTGGAACTAATGCAATAGCTCTTACTGATTGTCGTTTGAGGGAAGGAACTCAGTTCAGTCTGGACTTCACATTACCAATGCTAGTTAGAACCTACTAAGAAAATTTTATTCAACATGAAAATTTTTAAATAACTGAATTTCCTATTCAGGTTACTTTTTGTAATGGAAAGAACAAAGAAATGAGGAGAAGCTAAAATAGTGTTTTTATGGACTGGAGAGGCAAAGGCTAAGAGATTATATGGCTGAAGCTCATGCAGTCATAAAGGATATAGAGTGCATATAGACTGTATACTGAATCCAAACATGTCAGAAACAGGTGGAAACTCTTAAAGCTTCAACCAGATAAGTTTAAATCTGATAAAGATAACACCTATACACCTTTTTTCCTGATTTTTGTTTGACCAACTTATTTTGAGAAGGTGCCCAAGTTTTTGGGGATAGTGGTATGTTCCCATTTTCTACTTGTATAAGGATGTCTCTTTATGCTTGCAGAACAAACAGAATTGTGATTTGTGGGCACCTGGGTGGCTCAGTGGGTTAAAGCCTCTGCCTTTGGCTCAGGTCATGATCTCAGGGTCCTGGGATGGAGGCCCACATCGGGCTCTCTGCTCGGCAGGGAGCCTGTTTCCTCCTCTCTCTCTGCCTGCCTCTCTGCCTACTTGTGGCAGATCTCTCTGTCAAATAAATAAATAAAATCTTAAAAAAAAAAGAATTGTGATTTGTATTTTCCAATTAGCATAGATGATTTAATGTACTTGGACAATTAGATAGATTTCTTTGGAAATTTAGGGGTACACCAGCCTGTTGATGTACTCCTCTACCCTATGTTCAGCCGGCTGGAGAGGCACTGCACCCTATGTAAAATAATTCCAACAGCTGCTAACTTCCAGAGCTAATCCTTTATAAGTTCCTACTCCAGCCTTCTGATTATGTCAAGAAGAAGGTCTCAATTTGGTGTTCATCTGTCTTTAACACCTAAAACTTACTAACTTCCCTTTTAATAGAGAATGGGAGTTCAGTAAACAACTGAATCTATGATAACCTGGGATAGGTTTGACAAGCCTTAAAGGGAGAACAGGAGTCAGTTAAACTCAGGTTAGAGAATCTGGAATCCACAAATTGAAGATGTTTCCTATGTTAGTTTACTTAAAAAGTAGTGGTTACATGGAAATTTTATATCATGAAAACCTAAAATACAGGCTTCCAGAAAGGTTAATCTAAATTCACACATGTCAGAAAAATATCAAGAAGTCTCCGGGTGTATCCCTAACCTTTTGAGTTTCACATGATAGAAGACCACAATCACATGACATGCCCCCATATGCTCCTAGAAGAGACTGAATATTGGATGGACCATAGTTCAGACCCACTAGACTAAGTCTTGTGCTTTTAAGTAAAATCCTCTGTTTCTTTGAAAAGACCTCTTTTAAATTGCAGATGAAGCTGGTCTGGGGAAAGGTGTCCCTAAAGAGAAAGTAGCGTAAGTGCCCACGTTAGTACTATCTTACTGTGTGCGCAGGATAAATCTAATGCAGATTGAACTAATCTAAAGTTCAACATCTGTTTCATTCAAAGTAGAACATTTGAAATTCAATGCAAGGGAAGACTTTCAAGCCTGGCTTTTATTCTGAACAACTAATTGCAGTAGTCAGTTTTCAGTTTTTGAGTCCATAAAGCCCCTTAGCTAGTCTCAATAAAAGTCCCATAAAGTAGCATTATAATCTGATGAATGTTTTATAGGTTTCATTCTGTTTTAAAAAAGAGCCATTGTTTATACTTTTATAATTTTGTTAATTTAGTAATATTGGATATTGGTAATATCAAATACCATGGTTAAGAGCCTATATTCTGGAGCTGCACAGACTTGGGGTACAATTTCACATTTGCTACTTTGTGACTTTGGGCAAGTTGTGTAGCCTTCCTAAGTTCTAAATTCTTTTTTCTTCCTATAAAATAGGGATATAAATAATAACTATCACACAGGTAGCATTAATGAGCTAATGCTTATCAGACACATTAAACAAAATAATTTAAGTAAACTCTTAGCACAATATCTGGCAAAGAGTAAGGGGTCAAACATATTAACTATAAATAATGATCATCATAGTAGCAGTTTTATTCAGCACTGATCTTTTGATTTAATAGCTTTGTTTATAGGACACAAACACTCAGGTTAAATACATGTTTAAAAACTGTCTCTCGATGTTTTACAAACATGCAGAGGTTTGGCACAATGAAAATAAGAGTAAAAAAAGTAAAAGTAAGAATTTTTTTCTCGAAATTTTGAGTTTTCAACACCCAGAGCAATGACATTATAAAGTATGTCCATCATTGGGGCGCCTGGGTGGCTCAGTTGGTTGAGCGACTGCCTTGGGCTCAGGTCATGATCCCGGAGACCCGGGATCGAGTCCCACATCGGGCTCCCTGCTCAGCGGGAAGCCTGCTTCTCCCTCTCTCACTTCCCCTGCTTGTGTTCCCTCTCTGGCTGTGTTTCTCTCTGTCAAATAAATAAAATCTTTAAAAAAAATAAAAATAAAGTATGTCCATTATAATAACTTACTCACACTTTCTCTGACATCCTCTTTAACTACCTCTGCCCTAGGCTGTGCTACCCTCAGATAACAGAATGTTTAGAACTGGAGGGCAGGAGCTGAGGACTCATCTCTAGGACATCCGCACTGACTCCACCATGTTTTGTAAGGAGAAAACTAAAGCCCAGAGGTGGATCATTGGTTTGCACAAGTTCATCTGAGTCTGAATTTAAACTCCAGTTCTCACACTCATTCCATTGCATCATACTCGTCCTCAAAATAGAGAGGGCTCAGTATTTTTAATAATCACTATGGTCCACTTAACAAAGGAAAATGATCTTGAGGAAAAATGCTATAAGTGATAAAGGTACAAGAGAATATTTTGGTTTTTTTTAGAATCAGTTAAACTTTGTAAGTAGTGCCCCTAAGGTCATATTCAGACCATATTGTATTTAAATTATAATATATTTATATTATTAATATAAAATCAATAGAACACTAGTATTGTTAATATTATTGATGTTTATATTAATTATAACATTTTAACATTAATTTATCTGTATATATTATTTTCTTTCTAGGTAAAGAATTATTGTAATGTTACCAAAGAGCACAGCATTTTTATGAAATCTCCAGATAGTGTTTAGTTGGGGAAAAAAATTCCCAAGATGGCATACTAAACCTTAAAGAAATAGCCAGCTCAGACCCTAAATTGTGTGGAAAAGGTCTTGTTCTGTAATTCTATGATGCTGGGATTAGGCAAGCAGCTGATGGCTTGATCAGTCAGGTGCTAACCAGAAAACTGCTGACTTCCTGGATATGAGCCAAAGGTTGCCCTTGGGGTTGAGATAAGCCAGTTAATCTCCTGACTGAAACTAGTCTAGACATTGAATTGCTCTTGCCCAGTACTTGTCAGGGATACTATGGATTGACTACATTCCAACTTTGCCTGGAATTGCAAGGGTGTCTTGGGCAAGAGTATGGTGTAGTTGCTGTAACTTGATTAATTCAGCTGCCAAGAGAAGGTTATATAAGGTAGAATGTTGGGTTTACATAACTTTTTTTTAGATCAGTACCCAGTCACTAATGGAGAGAAAACAGCTGTATAATAGGTCTAGCTTGTTTTATTCATGTGTAAGGATGTAATAAGGAATCTGTAAGCTGGTATTAGCTGTGCTTCTGATCCTCTGAGAGGTTCTTATGGCTGTGAGAATCCTTAAAAGTTGTTGAGAGAGTCATTTGGGACTACTATATGCTGATGACTTTGAAATGGAAGACACATACAAAATGAAAAGAAGACTTTCTAAAGAGCCTGCATAAAATAAAGGCAGTCATTGGGCATTAAGCAGAAATGTGGCACCAAATTCTATCATTACCTAATATTTTGGTATAAAAAATGCTGAAACAGATGAAGCAGTGAAATGGGTATCACATAGGCCTGGAAGTCTTCAAAGCAACCATCTCCAGCCCACAGAGTAGTGAAGGCTCCAACTTTCAGTTGGGTCTTACTACATTTTAATATTTGTACCATATCCATTCAATAATAGCCCCTATTTCATTCAAGATATTTTGGGTTAAAAAGATGAATTAAGGGGCGCCTGGGTGGCTCAGTTGGTTAAGCGACTGCCTTCGGCTCAGGTCATGATCCTGGAGACCCGGGATTGAGCCCCACATCAGACTCCCTGCTCAGCGGGAAGCCTGCTCCTCCCCTGCTTGTGTTCCCTCTCTTGCTGTGTTTCTCTCAAAGAAATAAATAAAATCTTAAAAAAAAAAGATGAATTAAATCAGTTCCTTCCTTTAACAACTTTATATTCCAGTAAGGAGGGTCACATCAAATAAAAAAATACCAAGAAAAAGCAAACAGCCATCATTACCTAGTTACTTGGAGATTGAGCTGAAGCTGGAATGACTGAAGAATTCGCACCTGTTTATAAATCTCCCTTCATTTTCTTACCTTATTCTACATATTCTTCTCATATGCATCTGTATCCATAGCTACTGCTTGTTTTTTTGTGGACCCTAAAGGTTTTCTCTTTAGTCTTACTCTCACCCATGTTCTGCTAGTCAAATGTATAATGAATAATTTTTACAAAAATGTCAATATGATATTTACACAGAATCTATAGTCTTATCATCTTTGAATATATTCCACTTGAGTTGGCTTTATGATATTCCACCCAGCACCAACTTGAATTCTTGGAGTTCTCTGAGATTCTTTCATTTCCTTCAACTCCACATCTAATCTCTAAGTTTAGAGACTCATTCTCTGCTACAGGTTGGGTTCTGGGATGCAGATTCTGCTTCAAGTCAACATCTGGAAGGGGAAGGAAGGAGGATTTGGTAGAGGGTAAAGTTGAGCTGTAAGGCAGGCACTGTAGCCTCAGCCATAAGAATCTTGGGGACTCAAATGACTTTCTGAATTGTCCCACGTTGTATAGAAATGACAGAGCCTTCATCCTTGAAGAACTTCTTCATGTCTGTTCTACTTTCTGTTTCCTTTGCATCCACCTTATTTTAGGTTTTCAGAACTTTTAACTTTTCTAGAAATTTTTTAACTATTCCCCTTCCCCTCTTCCATATAGCCTCCTATTCAGTATAAGACCAATTCTTGTCACTCCACTGATTAAAATCTACCACTAACTCCTCATCTGCTGCAGGATAAAGTCTTGACTTTGTAGCATGACTTACAAAGACCTTGTGAGTTTCTACTACCTCTTCAGACTCATTACTTTACAACTGCTCATGGACTAATTCTAGGTGCCAGCAAAATGGAGCTTCCTGCAGTTCCCTAAATGGACTCCATTTACCTTGTGTCTGTGCCATTCTATTCCAAAAGAAAGCCCTTTGCTTCCCTTACCTGTCTGCTAGATTCTTCCTAATCATTTTTCAAAGAGTCAACTCAAGTCAATTTCCTTAAAATGCCTTCCCTAACATTTCTAGTCAAAATCAAGCACTTTAATTTCTGTAGACTCTCATGAGTTGTAATTATTTGTTTTCATTTGTCTCAGTATCTATGATGTAAAAACTCAAAGGGCCAGTATGTTATAGACACATACATTCCATGTGTATTATAGATATATAAATTTATCTTGTTTCCCTTACAGTTAGCACAATTCCTGGCTCAAACCATATGTTTCAGAATGAGAAAGATAGAAAGAAGGAGAAGAAAAGAAAGAAATGAAGGAAGGAGAAAGTCCCTTTCTATACTAACTCTAAATCTTACTCTGATCAACAATAATTGCTTCATGAGGCTTTCATGAGTTCTGTGTTGAATTATTTTGTCAACACGGAAACATTATGATTTTTGAAATTTTTTTCTTGATATGCTTTGGCCTTTGCATGACTTTTGCATCTCTATGAAAAAAAATCACGTGTTCATAATTACCAACCACAACAATTTGATCAGTGATAAAATGGACCTGTCTGGTAGGGCATAGGACGAGAACCCAAACATCCTTAGGGTAAGCTCACAAGAGAAGTTGTGGCAGTAGTTATTCAGAGGCATTTGGGACAGTTGGGCAGTCAGCATGAGGCTGACCCACAGTAGGCAAGAAATGTATATGTCAGCAGGCGACTAGAATAGGGTTTGAGGGAGGAAGAAGACAAGGGCTGGTGACAAAGAGAAGTGATTTAGGCTGATGGAATGAAGGCTTCTTCCAGAAGATCCAGCCATAAGTAGTGGACACTTGGTCATAGCTATTGGTACTCAATGGTTGTTGATGGCCCTTGGAAAGCCTGGTGTGAGGGACTCACTAGCTTTGTAGGTGCCAGGATTAAAGCAGAGAACCAAGCAGAAAATTGGAGCAACAGGATAGAGACCCAGGATATTACAACAGGGCTGTGTGCCAGAGGTTTCGCTACTGTGGACAAAACGAACTCCTTATGGAAAGTAGAAGCAACATAATGTTGGGGCTGGCAAGAGGATTGACTCGACCTGGATGTACTGATGAAGTCTTTGTTGTCTTCTCAGGTACAGGTTTGGGAGCTATTTGGCTAAGGCTTGAAGCTATAATTTGTGAGAATGACCCTCAGTACTAGAGATATAATGGACAATAAATCAAGCTTCATTTTAGTCACGATCCTGGGAACCCAAGTGCCAAGAGTTTCTTCCACTAGTAACCATAAATTACCAAGATATACCCAAGGGTCTGGTTAAAGAATTTATTTTGTGACTGCATTGAAAACAAATTCCCCAGGGGCGCCTGGGTGGCTCAGTTGGTTAAGCAACTGCCTTCGGCTCAGGTCATGATCCCGGAGACCCGGGATCGAGCCCCACATCGGGCTCCCTGCTCGGCGGGAAGCCTGCTTCTCCCTCTCTCACTCCCCTGCTTGTGTTCCCTCTCGCGCTGTGTTTCTCTCTGTTAAATAAATAAATAAAATCTTTAAAAAAAAAAAAAAAAAGAAAACAAATTCCCCAAATAGCCCCATCCTTACTGTGCTTTGACCTGTATACTCCTTACAATGCAGAAGAGTGAAGAAAGAAGCAGTGGAAGAGAATGTGTTTAAAATACACATTTAACTTGTTCCTCAAAGTCAAGCCTCAGATGAGCAAAACACTGTAAGAACATAGGTGGAGGGCCCAGGCTGACTTCTAAAGGAGGAGGAAAAGCATACTTTGTCTAAAATGAAAGTAAAACAATGATGTGGTGATGTTTTATGTTCACAACTAGGTCATAAGTGGGTGACTATATTTCTAATGACGTAGAGCCCAGGATGGGCTGGGAGCAGGGAGAAGAAGACTAAGGCTCCCTCGATGTGTACTCCTTCTACTTGGGACCAGTTAACCACAGAGATGTGCTGCTTATCAGGAAGAATGGGTTAGGTCTAGGGGTGAGCAGGAAGAGAAGGGAAAAACAAGAACAGATAATGACTTCTTGGTGATCTTTGGTATTTGTATAGTAGACTACTTCTAGGATAGAGATAATTTTTTGTGGTCATCTTGATTGAACTTCCTTCTCCAGAATTTCCTTTTTAGTTTGCTTCTGGTTCATGCGGGCTTCAAGGAAGATTTTCTTACAAGAGTTGGAGAGCTCAAGAAAGGCAGCAACCATTTTGTAGCATGGAACATACCTTCTTCTAGGTGTTCTGTCAAATACTAGTTTGGGTGCTGTGTTGAAGGAGTTTCCAGATGTAATTAAAGCCTAAATCAGTTGTTTTTGAGGTAATCAAAAGGGAGAATACCCTGGGTGGTACTGATATAATCTGGCAGAAGTCCTTTAAAGAGGGGGCTACACCATCCTTGAGGTGCTGAGACTCCAGGTAGCAGAGAAGAAGGAAAATTGTAAGATAGTTCTACATTTACCTTGTAGGAATGCCACAACAGCTGGGCCTACAAATGCCTTCCCTTTTCCCTGATCTTCCTTCAGTTTCTCCAGCTTCTGAGCAGCATGTGTTTAGCTCCATGGTTAGAGCCCCTGATTCTGCAGAATACCCTTGTCACCAAGGTCAGAGGCAACAAGAATGGATGTTTCAGTCTATAGTTGTTGGATTTCAGCCTTTTTGTAATCATTACTCCTGCCTGACTGTGTACTTTGCGCTTTGGCTTTTGATGTAAAGACAGTCTTGCAGAGACTGCTTAGCCAAGATTTCCCTCTAATAAGTCTGCACACACACCCATATATGTCTGTAATTATGTACACAAATGTATGTATGTGTGTTTATGTATGTATAATTATATAAAATAGATACAAAATATGAAATACATACAAAAACATATAGACTGGTTCTATCTCTTTGGTTGAATCTTGATTGATATAGTACCTTATTTTTATTTTTGTATGTTACTTTACAGTTTACCAAGGATCTCCACATGTTATGTTATGGTATAGGTGAAGAAGCTGAGTCCCAGAAACATTAAGTGGCCTAGCCAATGCCTGTAGGTGGCCTAATCAAGACTTGAATTAAAGCTCATTCTCCATTTTCTGACAACACTCCTTATAGTGATGATGTATTTGAAGTGCTATGCAGAAAAAAATTTGGAGAAGTACAATAGAACTTTTATGAGGGGGATAGAAGAAAAATGTTTGCAGTTTGGGTTGAATAACTTTTCTATATTCTAAAAAATTATGTAGAATCCCTTGTTTTGGATTTCAATTTTATGATTAATTCTAATATATAAGGAGATAAAATGGTATCGAGAATTTAGCAAAGGTTTGCTATTCTAAATTATTACTTGTTTTGAGGTAAGAGTAAAGTGGATGAGGTAGTCTGGGTGAGGAGAGATCTTAAAGAAGTAACATCCATAAATTTAAAAAGATAAAACAGTAGAATATCTATGCAGTAGGCAGTCTGCATTCTCTCATGTGTTGCTTAGATATAACAGTTCTGATTTAATCAACAGTAGGCATTATGACCCAGCCTGGCCATTCTCTAGAAATATTTAATCTCTTGAACAATGAAATTCAGTGTTGAAAAGGATATACATATATGTGTAACAATTTTTATGTACATATAAATATATATGTGCATACAAATATATTAAAATATGTATATAAAATATATAAATAAAAATATATAAAATATTTCCCCTTGTAGCAATAATATAGGTTTAGAATCCTGGAATAAAGTGATAATTTTAGAAGTAGCAGTCATTTTTTAAAAATTAATTAATTTATTTTCAGTGTTTCAAGATTCATTGTTTATGCCCCACACCCAGTGCTCCATGCAATACGTGCCCTCAGTACCCACCACCAGGCTTACCAATCCCCCCACCCCCGCCCCTCCAAGACCCTTAGTTTGTTTCTGAGTCCAAAGTCTCTTATGTTTTGTTTCCCCTCCCTGATTCACCCTACTTCCCATTTCCTTTCTTTCTCCTACTGTCCTCTATATTACTCCTTATGCACCACAAGTAAGTGAAACCATGTGATACTTGACTTTCTCTATTTAGCTTATTTCACTCAGCATAATCTCTTCCAATCTGGTCCATGTTGCTACAAAAGTTGGGTGTTTATCCTTTCTGATGGAGGCGTAATATTCCATTGTATATATGTATCACATCTTCTTTATCCATTCATCTGTTGAAGGGCACCTTGGCTCCTTCCACAGTTTGGCAATTGTGGCTGTTGCTGCAATGAACATTGGGGTACATATGGCCCTTCTTTCACTACATCTGTATCTTTGGGGTAAATACCCAGTAGTGCATTGCAGGGTCATATGGTAGCTCTGTTTTTAGTTTTTTAAGGAATCTCCACACTGTTTTCCAAAGTGGCTGCACCAACTTGCATTTCAACTGAGCCACCCAGGCGCCCCAGCCAGCTTGCATTCCCACCAACAGTGGAAGAGGGTTCCCCTTTCTCCATAGCCTCTCCAACACTTAGTTTCCTGTCTTGTTAATTTTGGCCATTCTGACTGGTGTAAGGTGGTATCTTAGTGTGGTTTTGATTTGAATTTCCCTGATAGCTAGTGATGATGAACATTTTTCATGTGTCTGTTAGCCATTTGTATGTCTTCTATGGAGAAGTGCCTCTTCATGTCTCCTGCCCATTTTTTGATGTGATCATCTTCTTTTTGGGTGTTGAGTTTGAGTAGTTCTTTATAGATCTTATATCAGCCCTTTGTCTATAGTATCATTTGCAAATGTCCTCTCCCATTCCGTGGATTGCCTCTTTGTTTTGTTGACTGTTTCTTTTGCTGTGCAGAAGCTTTTTATTTTGATGAAGTCCCAAAAGTTCATTTTTGCTTTTGTTTCCTTTGCCTTTAGAGACTTTTTTTTTTTTTTTTTTTTTTTTTTTTTTTTTTTTTTTTTTTTTTTTTTTTTTTTTTTTTTTTTTTTTTTTTTTTTTTTTTTTTTTTTTTTTTTTTTTTTTTTTTTTTTTTTTTTTTTTTTTTAAGATTTTATTTATTTGACAGAGAGAAACACAGCGAGAGAGGGAACACAAGCAGGGGGAGTGAGAGAGGGAGAAGCAGGCTTCCCGCCGAGCAGGGAGCCCGATGTGGGACTCGATCCCGGGTCTCCGGGATCACGACCCGAGCCGAAGGCAGTCGCTCAACCAACTGAGCCACCCAGGCGCCCCTAGGGACGTGTTTTGAAAGAAGTTGCTGTGGCCGATGTCAAAGAGGTTACTGCCTAGGTTCTCCTTCTGGATTTTGATGGATTCAGTAGCAGTCATTTTTAAATTGAATAGGAAAAGTTGAAAAACATGTGTTTGGCATCAAACATCAGTATCTAACTTTTCATTGTTTTTTTTTTTTTTTTTTTCTCTACCAGCCTTCACGCAAACCAAGAAAGCCATGGCCCATGCAGAATGGACATATGTTGTAATTATGTTTGGATTAGTCTTAGTGAGGACCACTAGTTGCAAAACAACTTTCCCCATCATGGTTGGGGGCATGCCCATGGGAAAAGAGCATCTGACCCAAGCAGGGCCAAGGAGGGCCCTCCCCCAGGATATCTTATGCCTGCATCACTGTGTCTTCCCACATGGTAAAGCCATGGGAGAAGGGTTGATTGCGGTGCACACCATGTATTCCGTAGTGTGCAAACAAGTCTGCAGTAAGGGCCAATAAAGCTACACCATAGGGAGATGAAGGAAACGGGCCAGTGAAGGGGGAAGCCTGATAGTTCCAGGGGGGTGGTTCCAGCTGTCCCCCAGGCCCTGCCCCTCCTGAGGGTAGCCAAATTTTGGATTATGATAAATTGGATTTCAAAGAGCCAGTGAGTAACCGGGGCAAATAAGGGTGGGTGCAGTGTTTTCCTTTTTCTTGAGATTCTTGCATTCTGAGATGCAAAGTTGGGTCAGAGTTAGGTCCACTCAGGGGCCAGAACTTGAATCTCTGTGGCTTGCAGAGACATAGGTGGAATGGAACAGTTCTGGTGTTTCATCCTTTTGCAGAGTGGTGGGGCCCACAGAACTAGACGTGAGAGCTGATGCATTGCTGTCAAGTTGAACATGTCTTTTCTTGGAAAGTAAGGGCAAAAACCAGGGGAAAGTTATGAGAGGAGAAAGAATTTTGAGAAATTTTTAAATGCCCCCATTATTTGAAGTTGTGGGACTTGGGTTTAATTTGAATCTGTAGACTCAGAGGGCATCTGTAGGCATTTAGAAAAGGATGGTTAATTTGCAGTGGATATCTAGCTTTTGTGCAAAGGCAGAGAGATGTTCTGTAACATATGATGCAGATCACTTTAGAGTAATTGAACCATGGCTTTTGCATGCTTTCGATGGGAAGCTTATCTCTATCTGAAGCCTGTAGAAAGTCTTTTCCCATTTACATAACAGGGCAAGAGATTATTACAACTAAAATTAGATCCACGAATTGCTATGCACAGTGCTTTCTGGCATAATCAAATTATGATAAAATAGCCTTTATTTCTTTATTGCTGTATAATATAGTTAGGTTTTTTGTAATTTGTTTAGAAGTAAAGGAGTGGAAGTACTATCTTATTATATTAAAGCATCGAGGATTTTTGGCCAAATTGACAACCTTGCTTGATTATTTTTTTAGAAATGCTTATTCAGGAATGGGAGGGATTCTGATACGTTTTGATTTGGTTTCCTTTCTTTTCCTCTGCCCTTGGCTTTTTAAAAAAATATGAGCCATTGCCCAGGGGTTCTTCTAGCTCACCCTTATGGTTTAACCTGATAATCCCATTCCCAGAACATGGTTCCTGTTCGCTTGATATTACCAGATAAAATCAAAAGCCTTATGCTTTCCCAGCACTGAAGAGTCTTGAGCTGTTTTCTCTCAGATTCCAAACAGGGCAAATCACTAGAACCTTGACATTAGTTAAATTATTCTTGTACAGATAAAAATATGGGAGGGGAGGAAAAACAACCAAATTGTTTAGAAGAGAAATAAAGAGGTAGGGGAGAGGGGAAAGTGGACGTTAAGACTGAAAAGAAATGATGGAAGGAAGAGAGGAAACACTACAAGGATATGGGTATGAGGGAAAAGGAAGATACAGAGACAGCAAAATACAACCCAATGGGATCCTGTAGCATGGTGTAAGAGCAGATTTCCATACCATTTCGAGGTCCTGAAAGTTTCCTGATGGCTCTATTCAGCAGAACCCTCATTTCCACCTCGTTCTATATTACTGTTAATGCTAAAGGTAGCAGTAGCTGCAGAGGTGGCATTTTCTTCTAATTTAATTTTCAGTTACTGAACTCAGTTACTGACTCTTTACAGCCTGAGGGAAGACGAGCCTTTGTTAAAGCCCTGGCCGTTAACTTTCACTTTTCTTTTCAACCTCATTAGATTTCCTGAGGTTTAGTTCTAGACCTAAAGCACTGCACTGTGGCTAAACTATGTAAAATAACATTTTTGGTGAAAAGCAACACCTGCAAAAATGTCACACAAATTTCAAGTTTTGTTCTATCCAGTGATGTCACCAAGTAAAATCCTAGTACAGAAAATGCAAGTAATAGTGTATTAAATTTGTCACAGCCTATGCCTGCCTTCATGGCATCCTGTGGGGCAGTGATGATCCAGAAAGGTGGCACCTTTATATGTGTGCTCAGTGGGTAGCACAGCCACGCAGACATTAGACTTATTGATGCAGGATTTGAAAGGGGGCTGCTGATCTCAGTTAGTCCATATTGGGTGTCAGAATTTTTATTTAATCAGTGCAGGATGAGCTATTTATCTCCCAGAGGGATTCGTTACAAAAATGACATTTTTTGATTCCATGACGAAACCCTGGAATGAGAACTGTGGATAATTGAACAATAGTGTGTAAATGATCCTGAAAGATTATGTGATGCTTCTGTGATCTGTCTCTACTTACAAGTCTTTGAGGGCAGTGTTTTCTGCTGGCCCAAAGTGTGGACCCTGGGTTGGTGCCCCGCCCTAGATGGGAAGGCACAACCCGGAAGGTTTTATTGTATCAGGACTCACTTTGCCACCATAGAGTCTCTGTGCCTCTGGTCTCTGTGACGAGTTGTTTTCTCTCCTCTTATGCTATATTCTTTTCTTGATGGGATATAGATATTCCGAAGCCATGTCAGTGAGACGAGTCTCTCCTTTGGGTAGCAATAATCTGAAGGGATCCACCTTCTGCTCTGGTGCTGTGGGGCTGTGTATGTAACACCACTGACCTTCCTCTCAGCAGCAGTCACTTGGAGTGAACTACGTCATGCACCTTCCTTTACTTGAGATGCCAGCTATGTAAGAATCATTCTAAACCATATTTAATGATAAAACAGTTATTAACAAAAAAAACTTGGCTTGATAGATGGCTAAAACATTTTATATTTTATTCTTAATTAGAGAAGTGATGAAATAAAATGAGATCTGTTTGATAGTAGGAAATGTACCAGATTTCATTTGGGCGTGTTCTAGAGTAGTATTTTACAAACTTTTAAGAAATACACAGAAAGAAATACATTTTATGTCATGACCGATTTATTGCAATGTACACAGTTCTTGCTAAGAAATCATTTGATGTGTTTTGACTGTTTCACATCTGGCCAGTTGTATTTATTTCATTTAAAAATACTAGTTAGAACCCACTACATTTATTTCATTACCCACCAATGGGTACTGACTATTTGTAAACAACTTTTCTAGGAGTTTGAAGAAAATAAGCAAAAAGGATAAGAAAAAAGTTTAACTTAATGGAAATTAAATAGTCAACATCTGGATATAAATTCTAAACACACAGTAGGTGTTGTGTTCTTGTTATTTTTAAGTATTGAATTTAATTGCTGATTATTATTTTTAATGATCTTCATGGTAACTTCTTACACTGACCTCCATATGAGATTTCAAACCAGTTTGTATATAAACAGCATTCACCCTCTTTATGGCTATTATCTTATTTAACCTTTAAAATAACACATGGAGAGAAATTGTTTGTCACACGATGCTGAGGTTAAGAGTTAGGAAATTTACTCTAGGTAATGGTAGAGTTATTAAATAGTCCAGGAGAATTCTCCCTAGGTGCTGTGACTTCCCTCCTACACACAGGTCCTTGCTGGTGGTGGGGGTGTGCTGATGGGAGGGTTATCACAATTACCTGGGAAGCTCTTTCCAACTATACCTTCTACCTCCCTCTACCCCATACCTCACTTGGGTGCTGCTTAGATTAAGGAAAAGAAAAGGTGAATGATCTTTAGTATTCTAAATATGAGATCTATTTAAACCTTATCTTTTTTCATACTATAAGAGTTTATATAAATTTTCACTAATGACTTAAAAATAATACAGATTGAAAAGTATGCCAATTAGTCATGAACATTTTAGAAGTTAAATAAAAGCATAATTTATTATTCTTTCTAAAGACAAAAATAAAAATTTGAAAGTATTACTCTTTATAATAAGCTGTCCATCAAGTAAGCAAGCCATTGTATTGAGAAGAAAATGGCCAACAAATGACACCCCCTTTTCATTTCCTAGCTCTCTAGTGACCCAGTAGTTGGCTTGAAGCTGTCAGGGGACTCACAAAATGAAAGAATGTAAAGTATGGCACCATATTCCTAAAACAGGGAGAAGAGAGAAGTAAAGAATGGATTCAAACTTAAGTGACCATCAACTTAATATAGACTACTTCCTGAAGAAAATGTTCCATACAAACCAAACGGTAGCCACAAATCAAAAACCAGAGCAGATACACAAAAATCAAGAGAAAGGAATCCAGGTATATCACTAAAGAAAGCCAACTAATCGTGAGAAAACAATCATAAAACAAGTATCAAAATGACAATAAAAACATATCTATCAATAATTACTTTGAATGTAAATGGACTAAATCCTCTAATCAAAAGACATAGGGAGATAGAATGGATAAAAAACAAGACCCACCCATACGTTGCCTACAAGGGACTTATTTCACATCTAAAGACACATGTGGCTTGAAAGTGAAGGGTAAAGAAGCATTTATCAGGCAAATGGATGTGAAAAAAAGGGTAGCAATACTTGAATTGATCAAAATAGACTTTAGAAAACAGACTGTAAGAGACAAAGAAGGTCACTATATAGTCATTAAGGGGAAAATCCAACGAGAAAATAAAACAATTGTAAATATTTATGTACCCAAGATGGGAGCACCCAAATACCTAAAACAGTTAGTAACAAACCCAAAAGAAGTAATTAATTATTAAAGTAACAATAATAATAGCAGAATTTAACACCCCTAAAAAACCACAATAGAACAGATTAATGAAACCAGGAGCTGGTTCGTTGAAAAATAAAAATCAAACAAAATTGATAAACCTTTAGCCAGACTCATCAAAAAAAGAGAGGAATCAAATACAATCAGAAATGAAAGAGGAGAAATAAGAACCAACACCATTGAAATACAAAGAATTGTAAGAATATTGTGAAAAATTATAGGCTAAAAATTGGAGAACCTGTAAAAAATGGATAAATTCCTAGAAACATATAACCTTCCAAAATTGAATCAGGAAGAAATAGAAAATAGGAACAGATCAGTTGCCACCAATGAAATTAAATCAATAATGCAAAAACTTCCAATAAACAAACGTCCAGGACCAGATGGCTTCACAGGTGAATTCTACCACACTTTTAAAGAAAAATTAATGCCTATTCTCAAACTATTCCAAAAAATAGAAGAGGAAGAAAACCTCCAAATTCATTCTATGAGGCTGCATTACTCTGATACCAAAACCAGAATAAAGACACTATGGAAAAAAGAGAACTACAGGCCAGTATTTCTGATGAACAGAGAAGCAAAAATCCACAACAAAATAATAGCAAACTGAACCCAACAAAACATTCAAAAATGAACAAAAACAAGAACAAGTACAAAACAAAACATGTAAAAATCATTCACCATGATCAAGGGGGATTTATTCCTGGGATGAAAGTGTGATTCAGTATTTATAAATCAATCAGTGCAATGCATCACATCAATGAGAGAAAGGATGAAAACCATATGATCATTTCAATAGATGCAGAAAAAGTATTTGACAAAGTACAACAACCATTAATATTAAAAACCCTCAACAAAGTGGGTTTAAAGGGAACATACTTCAACATAATAAAGGCTATATATGGAAAACCCATGGCTAATATCAGACTCGTTGGTGGAAAACAGAGATTTCCCCCTAAGATCTGGAACAGGACAAGGATGTCCACTCACCACTTGTATTCAACATAGTACTGGAAGTCCTAGTCACAGCAATCAGACAAGAAAAAGGAATAAAAGGCACCCAAATTGGTAAGGAAGAAGCAATACTTTCAATGCCTTTGGATGACATGACATGATATATAGAAAACCCTGAAGATCCATCAGAAAACTACTAGAACTAATAAGTGAATTTAATAAATTACAGGATACAAAATCAATGTATAGAAATTGATTACATCTCTATTCACAAATAATGAAGCAACAGAAAGAGAAATTAGGAAAGCAATCCCATTTATAATTGCACCCAAAGTAATAAAATACCTGGCAATAAACTTACCAAGGAGGTGAAATACCTGTATTCTGAAAACTGTAAGACATTGTTGAAAAACATCAAAAATGACACAAACACATGTAAAGATATTCCATGCTCATGGATTGGAAGATCAAGTGTTGTTAAAAGATGTATACTACGCAAAGCAATATACAGATTTAATGCAATTCTTATCAAAATACCAACAGCATTTTTCATGGAATTAGAAAAAACAATCTTGAAATTTTTGTATAGCACGACAAAACACCCTGAACAGCCAAAACAATTTTGAAAAACAAAAACAAAGCTAAAGTCATCACATAATTCTAGATTTCATATTACACTATAAACTATAGTAATCAAAACAGTATGGTACTGGTACAAAAATAGACACATAGATGAATGGAACGGCATAAAAAGCCCAGAAACCCATGATTATATTGCCAATTAATCTTCAACAAAAGAAGCAAGAATAGGCAACAAGAAAAAAATAGTCTTTCAAACAAATGGTTTTGGGAAAACTGGACCATTTTCATTCACCATACACACAAATGAATTCAAAATGGATTAAAGACCTAAATGTGAGAGCTGAAATCCTAAGAGTCTTAGAACAGAGCCCAGGCAGTAATTTCCCTGACATCAGCCATAGCAACATTTTTTTTAGATATTTCTCTTGAAGCAAGGGGAATAAAAGCAAGAATAAACTATTGGGCTTACATCAAAATAACTTCTTTACAGCAAAGGAAACAATCCACAAAACTAAAAGACAACATACTTAATGGGAGAATATATTTGCAAATGACATACCCAATAAAGGGTTAGTATCCAAATTTTATAGAGAACTTATAAAACTCAACACCCAAAAACCAAATAACCCAATTAAGAATGAGCATAAGACATTAACAGACATTTCTCCAAAGAAGACATCCAGAAGGACAATAGACATGAAAAGATACTCAACATCACTCATCATCAGGAAAATGCCAAGTCAAAAATCACAATTAGATATCACCTCATGCCTGTTAGAATGGCTCAAACAAACAATGGGTTGACAAGGATGTGGAGAAAAAGGAACCCTCATGCACTATCGGTAGGATTGCAAACTGGTACAGCCAGATGGAAAACAGTATGGAGGATCCTCAAAAAATTAAAATAAAACTACCCTACAATCCAGTAATCCTTCTACTGGGTATTTGCCCAAAACCACTAATTCAAAAGCATACATGCACCCCTGTGTTCATGGTAGCATTATTTATAATAGCCATGGAAGCAACCCAAGTGTCTATCAATAGATGAATGGATGAATGGATGAAGATATATAGAGAGACAATGGAATATTATTGAACCATTAAAAAGAAGGAAATCTTGCCATTTACAACAACATGGATGGAGCTAGAGTATAATGCTAAGTGACATAAGTCAGAGAAAGACAAATATATGATTTCACTCAATATGTGGAACTTAAGAGACAAAACTAATAGAAAAAGGGAGAGAGAAACAGAAGGAGAAACTAAGAAACATACTCAACTATAGAGAACAAACTGATGGTTACAAGAGGGGAGGTGGGTGGAGGGGTGGGTGAAATAGGTGAAGGGGATGAAGAATATACATAATTTTTGCCGCCTCTATTGCGAGAATGAAGACCGTTCTCAGCAATCAGAGTGTCGACATTCCAGAAAATGCCAGCATCACTCTTAAGGAAACTCCTGTTATTTGAAGGACCCCAGAGGTAACTTGATGGTACTTCACTTACATCAACATAGAACTCAGTGTCCTTGAAAGAGAAAGAAGAGGCTCCAAGTTGACAAATTGTTCGAACTATCTGTAGTCATGTACAGAACACAATCAAGGGTGTTACATTGGGCTTCCATTACAAGATGAGGTCTGTGTATGCTCTCTTCCCCATCAATGTTTTTTAGAATGATTCTCTTTAGAAATCTGAAATCTTTGGGGCAACAGATATCCACAGGGTTCAGATGAGGCTAGGTGTTGCTTGTTCAGTATCTCAAGCCCAGAAAGATGAGTTAATTCTTGAAGGAAATAACATTTAACTTGTATCAAACTCAGCTGCTTTGATTCAGGAAGCCACAACAGTGAAAAACAAGGATATCAGAAAATTTTGGGAAAGCATCTATGTTTCTGAAAAAGGAACAGTTCCGTAGGCTGATGAATAAGATCTAAGTTTTCCAGTTACAGAAACAGCAAGATTCTAGATGATTTTTCAGACTTACTTGTGATATTTTAAAGATGCAATAAAAGCTGTGTTGATTTGGGGGTAAAAAAAGTACACTTATCATGATGAGCACTGAGTAATGTATAGAATTGTTGATTCACTATAATGTACACCTGAAACTAATATAACACTATGTTTACTGTAATTAAATTAAAAAGTAAAAAAGTTATATATAATTCTATTATATACTGCATTTTAAGATGAAAAAATGAAATATAGTATCAACACTAAATGCAGCTGCCCTGGAAAATTGACATTGAAAACATAGCTATGAAATGAAATAAAAATGAGATAATAAAAAAAAAAAGAGAGAGACAGAGAGAGAGAAGAAGAGGAAGAAGAAGAAAAGAAAAATATTAGGGATTATTTTAAAATAATTTTTGAAATTCTTTTAAATTAAACTCACTGCATCTTAGGCCTCTTAATGATTACACCATATTGGCAGTCAACTGATAATATATGGATTTTTTGGGGGTATGAGGTTTTTAATGTATTAATATTCTTTACTTTTTAGATATAAAAGCAGAATGAATGATTAGGGGAATATATTTTACATTTTGATGACAATAAATTATGTGGACTGAATTAAACTTTGGGGGCTCATGACTTAAAATTTTATTTAAAAGTCTTCTCTAGAATTACTTTAATTGGTTATGAGTTCTCAGAAACAAAGAATAGCCTTGAAAATATAATCACTAAGCTATCAATTTTAAATATTTATTTTAATTATTTAAAGAAAAACCGATCTCTTTCTCTGCCTCAAAATCATCCATTTAATCAAGCACTCCTTATTTCACATGCTAGATTCAATAGTAGGTTGGTGTGGTGGACATCCCTGCTGCTCACCAGTATTTCCCATCCTTCTCCCCTTCTGGAACATGACAGCATTATGCTTTTCCATGTGCTTGAATTTAGATGTAGTTTTGTGGCTTGCTTTGGCTACTATGCAAAAGAGAAGTGTACCACTTGTAGGTGGCATTAAAGAGCCTGTGCAGTACTCTGGGTTTTCTCTTCCTTTTTCAGTTGACCTAGGAGAGTGCAGGTTTCATATGGTAGGTGCTTCAGATGGTCATCCACCAAAGACAGGTTTCCAGGACCTACAGACTTAGGATGAGCAAGAAATAAGGTTTGTTGTGTTATTCACTGAGACTCAAGGGTTTTTCTTTACTGCAGCATAATCAAGACTTGTCTGATTACACTTGGTAAATTTTAAAAGGTGGTTAAATAACAAAGAATCTTAGACTGCATATATAACTCTAAAAATTATTTTTAGTGGGGCTCCTTGGGGGCTCAGTGGATTAAGCCTCTGGCTTCAGCTCAGGTCGTGATCTCAGAGTCCTGGGATAGAGCCCTGCATCAGACTCTGCTCAGCGGGAAGGCTGCTTCCCCCCTTCTCTCTGCCTGCTTCTCTGCCTACTTATGATCTCTCTCTGTCAAATAAAAAATAAAATCTTTAAAAAATTATTTTTAGTTTATAACGAGATTTATATAAAATAACATTTTATTGTTGTTAACCAAGGGCTTTTCTTTGATTATGAATTTGCCAACTGAGGTTCCATACTGTCTTTCGCTCATTACCACTTAGGTCATACTCTACATGTGATTTTCCTTGGAGCAAGAATGTAAAGATATGGGAGAAGCAGTCTGAGTGCAAAATCTTTGGGCTTTTTACATTACCCTCTTGCAAATATATTCCAGTTGTCTCTCTTAATAAGCCTACTTTAGGGTTTAGGTGAAGGGGATTAAGAAATACAAACTTCCAGTTATAAAATAAATAAATCAGTGTAGCCTTTTACACTGGAGACTAGACAGTCAGTATATTGGACACACTCTGGTGCACCTTCTCAGGTTTTCTAAATGACCTTCCTCCTACTCTCTTTTAGGCAGCACCCATTAACACTGAGGCACCTTTCCTCTTGGGAAAGAAACTTGAGGGTCCACATAATCTAGCTAGGAAATGGTAGTGCAAAGATTCTAACCCAGACAAGTTAGCTCCTAACCAGGATAAGAGAGGACAGGAAAATACTTAAATGGAGGCTGAGGCACATGATAGAAATAGGATAGCCTGGGTAGGAATGCTGATGCCAGATCAGAAGCTCTTTAAACACTTGCTCAGAATTAAGCAGCCACCAGTAAAGTAAGTCAGAGCTATCTAGTATAAATCTGCCCCTTTTGAAAGATCCCATTTCTACTTCTTATAATAATTTCTGCAGATGGCTAGATTTTTCTAATTTTATTATGTCATTTATCCAGTCATTCAACAAATATTTAATAAGCATCTGCTGGCCCAAGGGAAATTATAGGTACGGTGCATATACAAAGATAATGAAGGTATAGCCCAAATATTAAGAAATTCACAGGCTGGTAGAGAAGACTGACAAATACTTGGAAAACTGTAATAGAATAATAGTAAACATGGGGTATGAGAAGCACAGAGGAGTGTATCAAACCCCTTGCCTATAGCTAGAAGACATCTCAGAGATGACAAAGAAGAGCAGGGTCTGAGCTCTGGGCATCATTTTTCCAGGAGAAAAGGGAAAGAAAGGACATTTTAGGCAGAAGTAACAACACATGGTAGGAAATGGGATCATGAGTATAGTGCATGCCAGAAACAGCTGATAGCATGGTGGATTTAAACCTATGGCCAAAGGAGCCATATAATTCACGCACAAAACCAGGATAATACTTTTGAGAGTGAAAAAGAGTGCTTTTCATAATTGCTCTGGGTCAACAGAAACAAACAGGCACTGTCCTAGGTAAATTAGGATGTATGGTCACCCCGAATGAGGAAACCACAGAATGGAAAGGGTTTAGGAATCACTTAGACTTGAATGTGAGTAAGGGCTTAGGTGATCAGAGGCAGATTGACTGTGTTTAGTTATTTTGCTGACAAATTCCTTATCTGCAAAATGGAAATTAATAATTTTGTCCTTATAGGTTGTGCTATGGTCATATAACACATATAATGCAACTAGTGCAAATATTAGTGTAGTACATGCCCAATAAATGTTGCTTCAACCGTGCCTCCTCTACTCCCACCACAGGACAAAAGAGGATAGTCTGGAGAATTAGGCAAGTATTAGATTTCCACACATCTTTTAGATCATACTAAGGAGTTTGAATTTCAACCTAAAAAAAAATAAGAGAGAAAATGTCCAATCATATTTGTGCTTTAGAAATAGGAGTCTGGTAGCAATATTTGAGATGTGTAGCAAGGTGGTATATCATAGTGAGGAGTTCCTGGTGACCTCTGATATCCTTAAGATCTTCATCTTTTTGGATGAGAATCACCCTGAAACAGAGATCTGTGTTTAAATAGTTTCTTTGGCAGGTCCTAAGAAAGTGGGAAAGTGGGAAAGGAAGCATTCAAAAAGGGGCACCTGAGCCTTAATTCTCTAGAGAACTCTGGGAGTGTATAGAACCCATGCCTCAGAGGGGTCTTAGATGTTTTACAGCCTCGGGGGAGGGCTATACAGGAGGGCCATTAATTCCTAGGCATTTCCAATCTGCTAAAGGGGAAGGAAGAACAGGCCTTACTGGCCAGGAAAACCCTCAGGTGAACAAGAAAGTTGGCAAAAGTAAAAAAAAAAAGTACTTTTTCCTCTTAATGTATTGTGCTCTGTAACTCAAATACTTTACATACAGAATGATATTCCTTTTTATAACTAATATAGTAATATAAAATCCAGTGTGGTTAAGCCATAATAACTTGCAATGATTACATAATTGAAGTTATATGCAAAAAAGTTTAGCCAACAAAGAATAATTTTCAACACCAGAACAGCTAGCTGGTACTGGCATAGTCAAGAGAGGAAAGAGAATCCAATTATTACATTCCCAACATAGTATTTAATGGAGAATCAAAGCTTTATAGGCTCATAATTTGTAATTGTCTCATGCAAAAAAAAAATCATGAAAATTATACTTGTGAGAAAATTCAGCAAAATTATGGAATAGATGTGGATTTTATATTTTCTTTCAGCAATGATTGAAGTTAGAAGGAAGATTTTGTGTGAATATTTCTTTGGATACTTATAGATGTAATTTCAAATCCTGTCTCCCAGGTAGTGTGATTAGACTGCCATCCTTTGTTTTGTCATCTGCATTCTCAAACTTTTTCTTTTAAAGTGTTTTATTTTTATTTTTTTTTAAAGATTTTATTTGTTTGACAGAAACACAGCCAGAGAGGGAACACAAGCAGGGGGAGTGAGAGAGGGAACACAAGCAGGGGGAGTGAGAGAGGGAGAAGCAGGCTTCCTGCCCAGCAGGGAGCCCGATGTGGGACTCAATCCCTCCCGGGTCTCCAGGATCATGACCTGAGCCGAAGGCAGTTGCTTAACCAACCGAGCCACCCAGGCTCCCCTCAAACTTTTATTCCCCTCTGCTAATGTAATGCTTGCCATACATTAAGCACCATTAGAAAGTCATATTCTAAATAAAAGTACTTGTGGGGCACCTGGGTGGCTCAGTTGGTTAAGCTCCGGCCTTTGGTTCAGGTCATGATCGCGGGGTCCTGGATTCAAGCTCCAAGGCTGGCTCCCTGCTCAGCAGGAGCCTACTTTTCCCTGTCCTTCCTGCTAGTGCTTTCTCTTGCTATCTCTGTCACTACCTGTCTCTCTCTCTCAAAGAAATAAGTAAAATCTTTAAAAAATAAAATAAAATTACTTGTATGGATTGTCATTAAGATGAATAATGAAGTTTGATATATTTAGCAGGTACTCAAAATAATTTTTATTTTTTCAAATTTATTTATTTATTTTAGCAGGGAAAGAGAATGGAGGCATGGGGAGGAGGAGGAGAGGGAGAGAAAGTCTTAAGCAGGCTACATGCTGAACTGGGAGCCTGAAGCGAGGCTTGATCTCAAGACACTGGGAGCACAACCTGGGCTGAAACCAAGAGTCTGAAGTTCAACTGCACCACTCAGGCTCCCCAATAAAAAAATTTTTTTGATTATTTATTTATTTATTTGACAGAAAGAAACACAGCCAGAGAGGGAACACAAGCAGAGGGAGTAAGAGAGGGAGAAGCAGGCTTCCTGCTGAGCAGGGAGCCTGATGCAGGTCTCAATCCTGGGACTCCGGGATCACAATCTTAGCCGAAAGGCAGATGCTTAATGACTGAGCCACCCAGGTGCCCCACCAATAAAAAATATTTTTATTCCCATTCATGGTATGTGTTCTTTGTGCAATATCATGGTACATGTTGGAAGAAATATGGAAAGACAGAGACTTTGGAACTGGACAGAGTGGGATTTATAAATCACAAATGGGCTACTTGGCAACTTAGTGATTATGGACACATAATTTAACTTCTCACAGGTTCAGTTGGTTTTTTTTTTTCTTTCTAAAATAAAAAATAGGAACAACCACCCTTCAATGTTGAGAATCAGATTAGTTTATGGATGTATGTGGTTCTTTGATTTTAGTTGTTTCATCGCTAAAATGGGAATGCCAGTCTTTATGATCTTAAAATGTTATGAAGGCATACATAATGCATTTGAAAGTATGCTTTTTAAAAAGTCTGCTAAGTGAGTGCCTAGGTAGCTCCATGGGTTAAGCCTCCACCTTCAGCTCAGGTCGTGATCTCAGGGTCCTGGGACCCAGGCCCGCGTTGGGCTCTCTGCTCTGCAGGGAGCCTGCTTCCTCCTCTCTCTCTGCCTTCCTCTCTGCCTACTTGTGATCTCTCTCTCTCTGTCAAATAAATAAATAAAATCTTTAAAAAAATAAAATAAAATAAAAAGTCTGCTAAGTGTTGGGCGCCTGGATGGCTCAGTCAATTGAGTGACATACTCAATTTCTGCTCAGGTCATGATCTCAGGGTTGTGAGATCGAGCCCTGCAATAGCTTCCACACCAAGTATGGAGCTTGCTTGAGGATTCTCTCTCTCTCTCTCTCAAAAAAAAAAAGAAATAAAGAAAGAAGAAAGAAAGAAAGAAAGAAAGAAAGAAAGAAAGAAAGAAAGAAAGAAAGAAAGAAAATAAAGAAAATATCTTAATCCTGTGTGCTTGGGTGGCTCAGTCAGTTAAGCAATTGCCTTTAGCTCAGGTCATGATCTTAGAGTCCCAGGATCCAGTCCCAAATCAGGCTCCCTGATCAGCAGGGAGTCTGCTTCTCCTTCTGATCTTCTCTCCTCTCATATTCTCTCTCTCTCATTCTCTCTCTCAAATAAATAAATAAATAGATAATAAAATCTAAAAAAAAAATCTTAATCCTGACTCAACCCATTAGACTGACCCAGAAGATTTTTTCCCAGTAATTCTTGAATAAACTTTTTAAAAAATCAAAATAAATACAATAAAATCTCCTAAGTATAAAAAATTTTATTTTTACCACTAAAATTTTATTAAAATTATTAAACATGATATCATTAATATCATTAAAATCTTAAAATTAAAACATAATTTAAACAGTTTATTTCTGATGAACAATTTTTACTATAAAGTATTTGCATAACTCCCAAACTTGATCCAGTCATGAAGTTGTTGAATATTACAAATGATATCTCAGTATTTAAAACTTATGTGTGCCTAGGTGGCTCAGTCATTGGGCACCTGCCTTCCGCTCACGTCATGATCCCAGAGTCCTGGGATCAGATTCCATGTCAGGCTCCCTGCTTGGCAAGAGCCTGCTTCTCCCTCTCCCACTTCCCCTGCTTGTGTTTCCTCTCTCACTGTCTCTCTCCCTCTGTCAAATAAATAAATAAATAAAAATAAAATTAAACTTATTTGTGAATATTTAAATATCTAACAAACCAAGCATACCTGCTAATGATTAATATTACAATTTTAATTTTATTTTAAAAATGTTTTGTTAGAAGTTTCCCTTAATCATCTCTGTTAAATATGTAATTTAATTGGCAAAATTCCATTTTAAATTACTTTTTAGGGTCTCAACACTTTTTGAAATCATAATAGTATAAAATGTTTTCCTGTAATTAAATGGACAAATTAGAAATATTGATGTACTCCTGTGGATGAAGCCCACAGGTAATTTCTGAATTGCAAGGTCCTTGCCCTGATGAAGCTTATGTACAAAGTAAGAGAAAAGATAGAGGAGACTAACGTTGTCAGCAAAATATCCATAAAGGAATTAGTATTCGAGTGAAGCATTAATGGTAAAGAGGATGGGAAAGGGTCAGGTAGTGGGCTGGGTAAAGAAGGAGAGCTGGGAATGACCTGGCATGTTCAGAGACTCAGGCCTTATGAGTTGTAGTCAGACAATGGTGAGGAGAAGAAATAGGAAATAAGTCGCTTGTGGGAATCATCGTTTCCCAGGTTTAGGAGGCATGTTTTAGGAAAAGAGTTACCAACTAAAAGTGAAGTTCTGGGGGATTAACTTGTCAGTGGCTTCTAGGGCTGAATAGAGCAGAGAGAGAGAGAAACTTCTGTGAGAAGTATCAATAATTTGGGTATGACTTGAGTATAATGACAGTCATGGATAAAAGATTAAGAAATGAGTTACTACAAAAAATTAAAGACTACACTTGTGGGTTGGTCCAAATGGAGTAAGATAAGTCAGAAAGGTAAGGAAGTTTGGATTTTCTTTTGGGGGGATTTGGAGGGGGTAGGGGGCATTGTAGATGGGTATGGTCTGCTCAGGTATAGAAATGTGTCTAACCTGATGGGGCATCCAATTAGACTAGTCTTGTAACAGACTAGGGTTGGAGTCTTGAAAGTAAACTAGTACTCTGAAGGGGAAAATATGGGCTGGTACAGATACAGAGATACAGAGCTCACAGATACAGAGCTCTGGTTTCAGATACAGAGCTCACAGAAGTAGAGTAGCTATGCCATAAATATTTTCTTCCTGTTGTAGTCCCATTCCATTGAGAGCTTTTCTCTATGAGCCCTTTTTGTTCAAATTATCAGGTAAATTTTCTATTGATGAAAGTAATTTCTAGTTATGAAAGTCATTTCTAGTTATTTCAACCTTCACACGTCAACCAACATACTTACATTCTGTTAAGCTGAACACCAAGAAAAGTTGTCGTTTTTCACATTTACTGTAATGGAATGTTCTTTGCAATGCTTTAGCTATGGCCACTTAAATGTCAACATTGTTAACAATACTGTCTTTATATTAGATATCTACAGGAAAGCTCTTTTAGTTGGAAGACTTTGCATGTTATAATGCTTCCTATATTTGAATGTATTATTAATAAAAGGTAGCTAGCTTCCAAAGTACATGTGCTTCTGGCTTCAGAAAGATATTTCCATTATTTTCATCATCTGAATTTAAATTCTGCTTTGTATTTGAAAGCTTATGATTATTTAGGAAAATCAGTGAGGAAATCCAAAAAGAATTTTAGGATTTAGCATTTATGACGTCTTTCCCCATCCTCTTACACTGTTGGTGGGAATGCAAGCTGGTGCAGCCACTCTGGAAAACAATATGGAAGTTCCTCAAAAAGTTGAAAATAGAGCTCCCCTAAACCCAAAAATTGTACCACTAAGTATTTACCCCAAAGATACAAATGTAGTGATCCGAAGGGGCACCTGCACCCCAATGTTTGTAGCAGCAGTGTCTACAATAGCCAAACTATGGAAAAAGCCCAGATGTCCATAGATAGATAGATAGATAGATAGATAGATAGATAGATAGATAGATAGATAGATAGATATAGATATAGATAGATAGATAGATAGATAGAAAATGTAGTGCATATATATGCAATGGAATGTTACTCAGTCACCAAGAAAAAAAATCTTGCCATTTGCAATGACGTGGATGGAACTAGAGGGTATTATGTTAAATGAAATAAGTATATCAGAGAAAGATAGTTACCATATGATCTCACTAATATGTGGAATTTGAGAAACAAGGCAGAAGACCATAGGGAAGGGAGGGAGAAATAAAACAAGATGAAATCAGAGAAGGAGGCAAAGCATAAGAGACTCTTAATCATAGGAAACAAACTGAGGGTTGCTGGAAGGGAGACGGTGGGGAGATGGGATCACTGGGTGATGGATATTAAGGAGAGCTTCTGATGTAATGAGCACTGGGTATTATATAAGAGGAATGAATCGGAACTCTACCTTTGAACCTAGTAAAACACTATATGTTAATTAATTGAATTTAAATTAAAAATATATATTTTCCCCAATCTTGGGATTTTAAAGATTTATTTATTTATTTTAAAGGGAGAACTTAAAGATTTATATATTTATCTTTAGAGAGAGAGCATGAGTGGGAAAGGCAGAGGGACAGGAAGAGAGAATCTCAAGCGGATTCCACGCAGAGTGCAGATCCCCCTGTGGGAGCTCCATTTGGAACTCCATCTCATAACCCCAAGATCATGACCTGAACTGAAACCAAGAATTAGAGCCTTAACTGACTCTGCCACCCAGGTGCCCTGATCTTGGAATTAATTTTAATAAAAACACAACTTGGGACAATTGTCTGTATCAAAAATATTCAGCTATTTCTAGCTGTTTTGTCAATTTAGTAAAGGATCAGGATTTTTCCTTCCCCTGCAAAAATGGAGTTCTGGGTTTGTGGCTTTCCCCACGATGTTGTTTCTCTTTCTTATGGTGTCTACTTTAGAAAGTTATATGTGAAAATTTTGGGACCATGTATCTGTGTGATGGAAGATAATTGAGAATATGGTCTCCTTGTTCCCTTCAACTTTATGCGAGTCACTCACATTTGAGCTCTCTCAATCATCTCCATTAGTCTTCCTCATTTCCTTTCAGCTTCAGGAGGAGCTCCAGGTAGATTCTCAGATTACTGCAGAGAGTACTTCCTCTGGGTTGGAGTGTTCCCCTTCCAGACGTCCAAAACCTACCTGACTTTAGGCAGTTCTTCTGAGTCTAATTATTGAGTTTCTTAAAAAACAGAACACAACAAAAAACCCTTTACCTTTCTTTTGTCATCAAGTTGGAAGAAAGGTCCAAGGGAAATTTATTTGTGCTCTCAGAGTCACATGAGTCTTTAAAATTATGACTTTTAAAGTTATGTGCCTTCTCTGATAGCAGGAAGTTCACATTTATAGTCCTTGGTATTATAGTTATCTTAATAGCAATGTTATAATAAAAATTTGCACACCTAAAACCTAATATATTTCAGTTGCTCAGGCATTAAATCAGAATAGGATTTTTTACCAACACTCATACAAGCATACACATCGAGGAGCAACTAATCCAAGTTTAGAACACAGTAAGGACTGATTTCCCAAATAAAAATAATCAGTGGTTGCTGATTTTCTTTCTTTTTACATACTTGGACAGACTTTAAGAAATGTAATCGAAATAAAAATCTCTAGTTATTTAAAGTTTACATATAACAAAAAAATCCTCTATCTCTACTATCTACATCTTTCTTCATATCTATATGTACACTATATTTGTAGCTATTTCTATGTATATATCTATAACTGCATATAGATATATGTATGTTGTATCTACACATATTTAATTTATTAGCACTAATTTTATCCTTCTAGTCTTCCCAATGTTCAGGCAACAACATCTTTTAAGGATTAATTATGGTTTCTTAATATGAAAACTGAAAATTCAACTGAAATTTAGAACTAGAGTTACATCTGGGGTCTTCACTGATGCCTCTTTTCTAATTATGGTAAAATGTAAATTGCAAGTTAACGACTGAGTATTTCATTCTGTCAGGTTTCACATTGCCTCAAGAGTATGTGTGCTGAGTTGGTATAAGAATGTTGATAAATAAGTGCCGAGAATTAGCCAATAGCTTGTCCAGTTGCTAATGTAAATCATCTGCTCAGTTGCAAAACTCTCCTTCCTGGAGGTGAAGACGCATCAGTAGCCCAATCAGGAGAAATCTCTGCAGCGGCAGCCACTGCCAGACTCAGGCAGTGGGAGGACCCTCTGCAGAGGGCTTCGCTCTTTCATTAGAATTGCTTTGGAGCTCATCCAAAAATGAATACAAGTGATCAATATTGCCCTAAACAATTATTTTAACAATAATATTGTGAGAAGTTTTCAATCTAAAATGACCTATGGAGTAGGTATCTGCATTCTTATTCTCTAAAGCCATTCTCCTTTGCTACCGTCCTCAACAATGAAGAAACAAAAATTGATCAGTACATCACTGTGTACTGGGGCAGCCAGCCCCCAAAAGAAGTTGCTAAATTCAGTCCCAAATTAAATCTATAGAACAATTTTTCTAACGTACATGCTTGATCCCTTGAGATTGCACCCATGTGAGATCACTCTCATGATTTAAGTCCTTTACTTTCACTTTAACTTGAGAACCCCTGCAGGAATTTTTGCTGGCCCCAGAAGATTTGTGACTTTTCAATACAGTGCTATAGAATGTCTCCTTCTCTACCTATAATAATTACTGCTATTTTCCAGCTATTGTAAATTGAGCACAGCATCATTTATTCGAGAAAGCTCTCCTGGCTTGTGTCACTTTAGCCCATTGTTCTCTCTGGCAGGTAAGACTAATCCTAGAGTGTTTTAACTTCAAGCCTAAAAGAGGAAAGCAGCACAGCCCTCCACAGCCAAGACACAAGTGAATATAGTTCATCAAATTCAAAGGCAACCCATGTTGCCTGTAGTATAATTTGAGTCACGAATGGTACTTTGTGTCCTTGGGCTTCCCTTCTATTTAGAGTAACTTCTAATCTCACATACTAACACTGTGCCAAAATCCAGCCTGTGATGGGACCCTCTGACAGAATTGGGGAAAAGTTGTAATTATTGTTTAGTTAGGTGTCTGCTCCAATAGATGGACATGAGTCACTTTTGTCCTTTTCTTCCTTTCATTCTTTCTTCCTTTTTTTTTTTTTTTAGAAAGCTCCTGTCCTTTAGATTCCTTTTCTCCATGTAAAGGGCAAAGTCTCTCTAGACTATTCCCACAGTGCCCTCAGTCCAATAGGTTACAAAGGTACTAACATTAAACAACAACAACAATAAGAAGTGGTACCCTTGGGAAATCCATTTCTTCTGAGGTTGTCCCTGTTCAAATGAATGAAGACTTCTTTGAGGTTACAAATATGTTTAGCAACGTCTCCATACAAATGATTACAGGTTGTTTCATTCAGAGTCCAAGGAGAAAGCCCTCCTATCCCGGATATGCATGAGGTGATGAATACACTCTTTTGGAACAAGGAAGCTTTATTTAAAAGACTCTTTGTATTCTGCTGAGTACCCTAATGAGCTATCCAGAGTGGGTGCATCAGTGTGGGAGCAATCACAGAAGGCCTCTACTCTCTGTTCGTTAGCCTGCTCTCTTTTGTTATTGACTCACAGTACTCATCATTCCCCTGACTGAATAGAAGGGAAAAAGTGACTTTCGTTTTATGATCCAAACCACCAAAACCATCAGCTTTTACAGATGGCAAACACGGGATCTAGGAACCTGATCTCTTGCCTCTGTGCCTAGGAGAGAATCTCTCCTGGTAGGGGTTTTGTTATTTCATAAAGAGATTATAGAAAATATCAATCTGAAAGCTTGAGGGACATGACTGTTAAGTTCATCATGTTTAATGATCCTCCTGGCACTGGTGAAATGGTTTAGATACATTTGGTCAGAATGGATCTATACAAATAACATGAACACTTAAGGCAGTTATCTAGATAACTTGGGTGCCTGTGCCTATTTCAAGAGTTTGCATTGTTCAGATAATGACTCAGTTCTTCATTTCATGTAACATTTGTAGATCTGGACTTCATGGGAATGTTTTCTTATCCTAATGGTCATGGCCTTAAATTCACAGTGCAGTGTGTTTCTTTGAGACATAATTTATAATCACACATCTATAAATTTGTAATATTTTAGTAACACAGAGCCTGTGGAGAAAAAATCCACGATTAAATCAATTTCTAGATAAAGGTATTGAAATAAGTTTCTTGCTCAACATATGCAGCTATTTAAGGTCAGGTGTGAGGGGTTTTTTTTCCCCCACATGATTTTTGTTGATTACTGCCTTGCGTCTCCATTTGCCCTTTTGTGTGTAATGATAACCTAAACTAGACACTGGCACCATACTCCAAAACAGTGCTACATCTACAGAGATCCAAGGAGAATGTATCTTAGGCCATATGAGCACAGATAATGTATTTTTGTAGAGTGTCATTTGTCCCAAAATATCGTGGGACACCTCTTGGTCGAGCTGATTACAAGATAAAGAAGGAAGCCCGTCATACTGTTTCATTCAGCTGGTAGCTGGGGATGTAGACAATTCCAGGCAGAGAGTATCCTCAGTCCCTGAACATAATTTTACTCTTGGAACTGAGAGCCTCCGTAACTTTGTGTGACCGTCAACCTTCCCTTCATTTTTTTGCTCACCCTGCCTTTATGATACTTTTCCTTTCAAGTGATAGGCTGGACTCTTGTGGCAGAGAGTATAAATGAGTTAGAAACTTTGTGTACAGGTAAACCCCAAACTCAGAACACAATTCTCATACTTCCATACTTCTTGAAAAAGAAAACTACAATTCTTATCTCAAAACGAGTCAGTCAGTGTCAACTGCAGGATGTTTTTAATATACACTTACTACCTGTACTTTCTGAGGCCAGAAGACAAAAGCATGTTCCCTCCAGCCCATGAGCAGCCCCTCAAATTCTGGCACTCCATTCTGTTTGTTTTTCAATGGAATCCTCAGTTATAATGAACCCACTGTGAGGGTAGAATGTGGTACCTGAAAGCAGAGCAATTTGCCTGGAGTTCACATGCAGGAGGATATTTTGAAAGACCAAATATTACAGGCAGTTGACACCTTCTGCAGTAGTCCTTCATAACCAGGTGTCCCCTGCATAAAATCTGAGTTGGTGAGTTACATCGCTGTGCATCAAAAGGCAGCTCTCAGAGCACAGAAAGGGAAACAGTGTGCATGATGGAAGCAACACTAAAACCGGCCAGGAAAGTCAACCCCTGTGATGTTTTCCCGTGCTTGTGACCAAGGTGTTAATTACACTAAAGACAAGAATTACCAGCGAGAATAGCTCTGAGTGACACCTAATTGTATTTACACACAAAAAAAGAGACTAGAGGGGAGAAGAAAAGAAACAGTGGGGGAAAGTTCTTCATTTCGTCTTCATAATTAGTTAAGAAACATTTAAATTAATAACATAATCCGAGTAATGCCGCTTATGTGGCATCTCAAATTAATTCTTGAAATACTCATGTCCTACTTTATTTCAATTTTGATAAATCAGCTTACAGTCACTTTTTGTGGGTGTCCCATAAAGTAAAAATTAGTATCTCATCTGCCCTTACGTACTCTTCTTGTAGCAAAATAATGTTAACATATGCAACAGAGAAGATTTAAGATAGATATTGAAAGTTGATCCTATTAATTTATAGGTTTAACAATGGCATCCGAGAGGAAGAAAGGGGGAATAAGTTCTATTAGCTTCCTTACATAGACCTAGAGTAGAAAAACCCCTTCATTGTCCAGGTTTGATATAAAAGTGGTCACTTGGCGTTCATTATTCCTCATTGCTATGATATAATCGTCATATCTGGTATTTTGGAGTTCAGAGAAAAGGTCTGAGATTATAGGACTCCCTTTAAATGGCTAGCTTTTGTACTGGAATTATAGAAAAATTTGCAATCTGCTGATTACACTATTAGGGAGCTGCAGCCTCATTGACCTGATGTCATAGTTACCTTTGGAATCCTTAATGTCTCAAGGCAGACTATTACATGATCAAGGGTTGTGTTTCTAAAAATTCTCTAATTTGATTTTGTCTGGCTATCTCTGTGTGTGCGTTTGTGCATGTGCGTGTGTGCATTTAATTTTGAGCAACTAGGAAAAAAAACACAACTTTTGTATGACCCACATTTAAAAGCCGTGATCTTTCAGCCTAGTGAATCCAGCTGCTTTTTTTGTGTTTATTTTTTATTTCGTATGCTTTTCCATCAAAAGCTACCACAAAACCTATCATAGATAATAGTCATAAGGGACCAGATATAAGCGAAAGAGTTGTATGTGGTTGCATGTAAAGCTTAGACAAATGATCTAGGCATAATAAAGTGAACTGAAGAAGCAGCTGGAAGAATCATCAGTTTTATTTCTAAGTTTTCTAATTTTTATCCCTAAAGGAAAGTATTACAACTCGAATATAAAGGCACATTTTTGTTAAATTAATGAAAAGTAAATCAGAAATGTTGCTTTTGATTTACAACTCTGTCATCAATGCATGCACATTCATGAGTACATTCTTTTTCAAAATATTTCTCTAAGGACCGGTTAATTATCTCTTACTCTAACCTCCCGTCTCCCTCCATTTTTGCATTAATTTGTCCATCCTAACAATACCAGTATGTTTTAATCTTATATATTTAACCTACTCAGCCTTTTGTGAAGGACATATTTATGTCTCAGAAAACCAAAATGATTCTACTTTGTTCTGACAGAACAACTTCCATTTCATTCAAGTGCCTCTTTTTAGGTGATATTCTTAGCAAGGGATTTTATTTACTAAATGACATTTCTGCTAACCTGGAAAGGAAGATATCCATTCTTCAAATACTGTCATTACCAAGCTTTAAAAAGACTTGATCGTACCATGTTAGGGAAACAGTGTCAGATTTTCCATCAAACTTTCTCTCTCTGTAATAACGGAGCATAAAAATGAACTTTGAGTGATGAAATGACTACAAAGCAAATTAATGCAATCAAGTCTTTAGTAACAACTCTGTCCATATCTGTTAAATATTTTCAAACTCTTCTAAAAAAACACACCCAGAAGGCAAACTAACAGTGAATAGAAACAAAATGGTCAGCAGCGTGTGTCGCATGTTATTTGAATGGAAAGTAATTTATCGCGTCTGAAATAAAAGCTGTTTATTCTTGTGTTTCACTGTCTGTAACAATCTTTACCATTTATCTGTGAAAAAGTGAGAAACTGTACCATTATTAGCATATGAATACTTGACACATCAAATTGGCTGTACAATAACAGAAGGACATTTGCTATTGGTGTATGCACACAGACAAAGCAGCCATTTTGAAAAAAAATGAAATGGTGTGGGTGGTTTAACCCTTTCCTTATCTTAGGTTTCCCACTCCTGATTTTGACCGGAACAGTTAGCATTTAGAATCAGAATATTTTTATAACAAAAAAAGTAATCAGGGTCCATTATGCTTACGATAATTATATTAATGCTTTCACTCTACTAGAAAAAAAATAGCAGCAGAATGACAATAAAGGAGTTTGAGAGAGAGATTGTGTGTGTGTGTGTGTGTGTACATGCATGAGCAGGGTGGGGGAAGGGAGTGGAGTCTGGCGGTGTATAGCGGGTACAGAAATGAAACAATGCCTGCGTACAGTTTTATTTCATGGCAACAACATAGTGGTCCTTGGGTCAGATGTGTGAAACTATTTCTCAAAGAAACTGCATACATAATTGAGGCCCTCTGAAGGGTTCCCAGTTGAAGTTGCCAGGCTACATTCATTTCAAAAGCAGAGCCATTTGTTATCAAATTTAAATTAACTCTGTGCACACTGAACTTGAATTTTAGAGACCTGCTTACTTACAATTCTTTAAAATAGTTGAGAAAGGAGAAAACATGTATCTGGGAAAAAGAAATAAGATAGTCTCCACAAGGAACTGCAGTGGTTCTCATGGAGGCCTGCGTAGAAATGTAACAGTCTTTTGCAGATTAAATTGAGAAAGATCTATTTGGCAGGACAAGAAACAAACCTGTATTTTCCCATGTCATTTTTGTAGATCCAGATTTATTGCAAAATCTTTTCATCTGGACATCTGTATTGAAGCTAGGTTTTTACCTTCGTTAGGGTACTAACTCCATTCCCTCCTTCTGCCCCCTGACCCCACCCCAGGTTAATTATTCTTCACTGTGAGATTTAGAGTAAGATAATTTATAAAACTGTACAATATGCAGACTTTTAATCTAATATGTTAGCTTCCATTCTTCGCTGTATTGGAATCCAGTTATTTTTTCCTAATCTGCATGGTTTTATGCATTTTTTCAACAAAGTTTACAAAACGCACTAGTTAAGTTTTTGGGTAACTTTTCAAATTGTTGATACCTTCATTCAAACAAAAAATTAAAGAAGCCTCATGGAATGTGTAAAATGTCCTGCTTTGGGATCTTTCTACAACTACATAGAGAAGAAACTTTCCCAAGAAAACAATGTGTGCATGGTTTTTCAGCATGATTTTTCACAAGATGCACGTGGACATAATAATACATTTTGTGTCTGATATAAGTGTTTAAAGTCTAAGCTATCTCGATTATCAGAATTTGTTTCCGTCACATATGAGCTGGAAAAATTAATCATGGGACAGACTTTTATTCCCACTAAATTTAATGCACAGAACTCAGCAGTCCATTCCGAATAATCCATGTGTTTTCCCTCTTTTGAAATACAAACGTAAAGGTTTTAATCACCATTCTGTCATCCATATAAGACACTGACTTGCTATAATCAAGCACCCTGTTTTCATTCTTGTAATGAAATATTAACTTTTTAGTCTGAATGCATAGTAAACTTTGCTTTCAAGGAAATAGCAAACGCACAAAAAAATAAAGCAAAAAACCACAAAAATGAAATATCATTAAAGCCTGTGATGTTAAATGTAATCTTCCAAACACCTGCTGGAAGACCCCCACAAACGTAGAGAACATTTATTATTTTCCTCATAAATAAGTAGTGCTCATGAAGTACTATTATAACCATAGAAAACAGAAACTGATCATTTTAATGACAATTTCTGTTAATGATATAGGAATCATTGATACACAACATGAAAGTTGAGAAGAAAGGGCAATTTGCAATTTTAAATTCCTCTAAAAATTACTGAATAAACACATACAAAGAGTGGATATTAGTCTAACTTCTTTCTTCCCATTAATATGTGTTATTTTAAAACCACAAACCATTTGCTTATTTAAAGTTCTCTGCAGCAAGCAATGCTACAAGGTTAGGATGTCCTACCAAGTGCTCTTTGAGAATCTTGTTTACCTACTGGTGATAGTGATGTTCCATACTTGTGTATCCATGACAACACAGCAACACAGTACTAAATTTTTTCCTCTTTTCCTTTTTTCTTTCTTTCTTTCCTTTTTTTTCCTTGCAACTGCAAAATGAGATTAAAAGTAAGAAAGTAGCTAAGTTTTATTAAATAGCAAAAGCTTTTCAAAAGTTAAAACATAAACTTCATGGGAACACATAAGAGTTGCTTGTGTTGATACATTTCTATTATTTCAAGGCTTTATTTCAGTCTAACCATTGATTATAATTGTACCAAATGGTAGAAAAATCAGAACAGATAAAACTTGGCAAATTTTCTTAGATTCTTTTCATAATACAGGTAATGTGATTTGCCTGTGTCAAGAATGAATAATTAACAATATCAATTTTATATCCGGACTCATATTTGTCTTTTGTCCTTTTTGAATGCTTCACATTATTTTTCTTTGTAAAATTCTTTTGAATGAAACTGTTTTTTCTCCAGAGCACTATTAATGTATTTGTTTATTAACATTTAGAAGCTACTTACTACCAACAGTTTGCACCATACATATATTAGTTTTTATTAGACTGTTTTTATATGCAGAACAGAAACTTTTGAAAGATAAAGTATATATTTTCTTTTCTCAGCCTTGTTTTTGATTTTGCTTATTGAAAAGGTAAGTTTTTATTATTTTTGAAAAATTACCTTAAAATTTAATACCATTTCAGTGAATCTGAAGTACTATGTAAATAACCGCTCTCCTTTGAAGACTAGAATCAGTCATTGGGTCTAATAAGGTTATATTGTATTTCAGGTTCTATTTTGGACTTTTTCAAAATATGCTAACTTTTTCTAAGCCTGAAATTAAAATCTAAATTCAAGTGGTTATTCATGTTTTTCATTTGATACTTTTAATGTGCATCAAAGAAATAAACTTGGAGATGACTAGATGTCAAAATATTTCAAGTCTAAAGGCTCGTCTGTTTGGTACCCTCATTATTTTGACACTCAGTATCTTTGGAAATTACCCAGTAGTAGAAAAACTACTGTGATATGACTGGAAATTTTCTCATCAACATTCGCAACAAAAGAAATTAAGTTTTAAAAGCACGATGAAAAATAATTCTTTCCCTTCCGCTTCCTCTTCTTTCTCTCACTTGCTTTCTCCCCATCTTATACTTCTTTCTCAATCTGTTTCCTGTTTGTTTCTCTTTTCTGGGTCTCTTAAGCTAAGCTAATCAACTCACATGCATCATGTTCTGGAGAAACTGTGGCACACATATGGCAGCGAACTGGTTTGGTAAACATATGTCTTCACGGACATTGGATGTCTTGCCAGGAATGAGATATTCCATTTTGGGGAATGAGGGTGGGAAATGCTTAACCACCTACAGATGTTTTGCAGCAGAAGCTAAAGAATTGCAGTCAAAGAGCTGCAAAATGTGTAATTTGGAATTTTTCCAGGTTTCTTTTTTTTTAATAAGAAAAAAGTTAACAGCTTTCCTATTCATCTCTTTTGAGAAAATTTACAGTCGTTTCCCAGTTCTGCCCCATTCTGAAGTAAGGACAAAAGACTGAAACCGAAGCTGTCCATCTGCTCCATAACAGTAATGTTATAATGGGTGCTGTCCATTTTTATGCTATTGCTCATGTGTGCCTAGGGGACTGGAACTATTTAATTCACTGATTTCACAGCTCTGTTGTGTGTCACAAAAGGTTAAAAAAAATCCAACACACTTTTTAGCACCCTGTTTACAAGGACTCCCTGTAAATCTAACTGAAGTAACAGATTCCCACCCTGCCCCCATGCTAGCCCCCTTATTTTTCCTTCTAATTTAGTGCATTCAGATAACAGGTAGTAGTGGAACTCACACCATTAACTTGCCCTTTACAAAAGTGGATATTGCAAATCTGCTGTGAATGTTATTTTCAAATGCTCAGAAATTCCAGAAGTAGATTTGAAAAGAAAGATGTTTGCCTTTAAGATTTTAGGATTAAACAACTCTGTTTTCCCAGAAGTCCAAGAATTAATGTCCTAGATTAGCTGAGAGTTAATGAAAACCTGCAGAGGAAGACTGACGACTTCTATTCCTCTCCACTGGGCAGGAGGCTGAGCAGTCCCACACACAGCTGGTGTGTGCTGGTGTTGTGCCAAGGCCATAATGAATCCTGTGCACTCCGGGGCATTTTCCCGGTGGCGGCAATACCCACCTGGGTCCCTTCTGTGGTCTTCCCAAGAGCAGTGGTTTTGGGTGTCAAAACTGGCACTTAGACATTCATTACCAAAGAGAGAACATGGACATGAAGTGAAGGATATCTCTACCTATCCCACCAAAGAGAGCTTCAGTGAGAATGCTTCAGAATATCACCTCCTTAGGAGCACCTGGGTGGCTCAGTCAGTGAAGCAACTGCTTTCGGCTCAGGTCATGATCCCAGGGTCCTAAGATGGAGCCCCACATCAGGGTCCCTGCTCAATGGAGAGTCTGCTTCTTCCCTTTCCCCTGCTCATGTTCTCTCTCTTACTCACTCTCTCTCATTCAAATAAATGAATCTTTAAAAAAAATCATCTCCTTCCTGCAGTCCATTTGTGGAAATATGTTTCTCTAATAGTTTTGATAGTTAAATATTAGCCATAAATAATGTATTATCTAGGTGCAGTTGTCACTTTCATTTATATACCATTAACCTAACTCACTTTCAACCAGGGTAACCATGAAGATACCTATCTAGATTCTTTTGAAAACTAGTTTGTGAGAGAACAAGTACAAAGGGCAGTTGGGTTCTCCTTACACACCATTTAAAAATATATGGGCAAAAATCAAATTTCTTCATTACTTTTTTCAGTAACAATGGCAAAGTTTTATTTTGTGTTCATAGGTTACATGAAACTCTTGGATACTGCAGTTACCTGAAAATTATAAATTAAAATGCTCTCTGACTTTAGAGAAATTCCATAAAAATGTATGTTTGTTAACACTTTGCAAATTCCATTTGTTCATTTCTTCATTTATATATTCATCCAAACATTTTTGAGGATCCACTGTGTGTTAAGCACTCATCCCTAAGATACTGAGAGATGTTAACATTAATAGGCATATCTCAATAGATGGGTTCTACTGTTAAATAGGTTTAGGAACTACTGCTCACTATATTTTCCTTCTTAGAGCTGTAATAGGCATCTTCATGTACCAGAAAGGACTATTCTACTCCATTGGATCTGAGATATCCTGTATTTTATTCATAGTTGCCCATAATTATTGGAACTTTTGTTCCATAGGAGCCCTCTTTCCAAAACAAAACAAAGTAGTAACACCAGGAGTCCTAGAGTACTGAAAGAGGAAGTTTGGCAATCCTCGGTGTGATATAGACAAGGAGCAGCAGTTAGAAATGAATACTGTTGCATTCATTTCTAATGGTATATGCTTCTGGAACATGGATTCCTTAAAGAATCAAAGTTCTGAATTGCCAAGTTAGAAGCCTAGAGTCCTAGAACTACTGGGCAAACTGCAGGAGAGAACGGTGTCAGAACTAAACTGATTTTTACATATAAATAATTCATCAACTGATTCAACCAGGTAAGCAAAGGTGGAATTATCTCTTGAAAAAATTGTTATAATGTTTTGTGCTGAGATACATTCTTTCAACAACATATTAAACCTTAAAAATGAAGAGATCTGTTAACTTTTTATGACCTGAGGTTTAAGTAATGAATAACAAACAATCCTAAATAGGTCTAGTCAATATGGCTAGATACAGGCTAAGATAATAGTATACTTTCAGTCTTTTATTTTTAAACTTGAAAGTTTCGTTTTTACTCTATAATAGCTAATATTACAGTGCAATATGTCTTCTTTGTGGATAGCTACTTTTTCTGGACCCCACAAATGAGAGCTCAGGATAAGTGACAGTTTGGGTTGTCAATTCAATTTATGATGCTACGGTGAAAGGAAATTAAAATATGTATTTAATAGAACGTGACAGTAACAATGATATTCTACAGAGCTATGCCATTTATGAAGAAAGGGGGATCCAACTAGAGAAGTTTTTTTTTTTTTTTTTTTATATGAATCTCCAAAAATAAGAGATCTCATCATGGAACTATTACTATTCTCTTTTTGATATGCTACTGAAAGTGAGACACATTCACCAATTTTCCAAAGGCAATTTCTTTTCACTTCAAATAAATCTTCCTTATAGGCAATATAAATAGAATTAAACTAGTTTATAATGTTTCCATTTGTTTTCCTGCAGAATAAACTCATTACAGTTAGTCTATTAGAAAATGATATTAAAGGATTTAATTGCCTGTGCATATTAAATATGCCTAAAATTTATGAAAATAAACATTTTGAAACTGAATAAATATTCTCCAATAATATAAATGTGAATATGGATTTAATACAAATCCATAAGATGGTGTGGATACACAGCACTATAATAATATACAGTATGTACCTCAAGAAAGCAAATGGAAATTCTAGAATAGAATCTAGACCAAACTAGGGCAAAAATCCATTTTGGGTAAGGTGTGTGGGATTGATAACAGATCATAAATGGCAGTTTAATTTATTTAGACAATGTCTTTGTATAAAATATCACATTTGTGATAATGAGAGGAAATTTACAACAAAAGGCCTGGTGTTCTGTTGGCCAGTACACTCATCCCTAAGAGAGAATGCATATTTAAACATGTGTCTCGCACTTTCAGAATAACATGTATCAAACTTGCCTAAATAATGGCTGCCAATATTAGAAGTTTCTGTGAGATGAAGAGTCAAGTTAATAATTTAACACTAATTGGGAATATAAACAAAACTAATGATTAAGTAAACTTAATCAAGTCCCAAAGTCCTGGAGTGGCTGAGAAACCTATCCTTGCTTTAGTTCTGCCTTCTCAAAAGCTCTGGGAACATCATTTTAGGTTTCAGGTTTGATGGCCAGGCAAAGGGTAAGAAGGAAACACCTGAAACCATTTCTGAAGTCAGGTAAGGGCTTTTATACAAACCTTGTGTTTATTCTCACACAATATCCACGCAGGACTGTCTAATACATTTCTGAGAATGGAACAAAATTGCCAGAATGAAATAGGTCCAATCAGAAAAATAAATCCAGGCTTACTTTACTTTGGAAGGTAATTTTTTTCTAAACAGGTTTCTTCAGTTTGAGTGGGAAAATGAGTGACTAATTGAATTTGAGTTTTCTGTGTATTGTGTACTAGAGGAGAAAAAGTACTAGAGAATTTGAGTTTTCTGTGTATTGTGTACTAGAGGAGAAAAAGAAAGATGGGGCGCCTGGGTGGCTCAGTTGGTTAAGCGACTGCCTTCGGCTCAGGTCATGATCCCAGAGACCTGGGATCGAGCCCCACACCGGGCTCCCTGCTCAGCAGGAAGCCTGCTTCTCCCTCTCTCACTCCCCCTGCTTGTGTTCCCTCTCTGGCTGTGTTTCTCTCTGTCAAATAAATAAAATCTTAAAAAAAAAAAGTTGAAGAAAGAAGTCTTAAAAAATATATACCTGGGAAAATTCTAGACTGCAAATACAAATAGGTAATCATTTTTTTCTAGAAAAACATTAAACCACAGAGACATAACTTTGAAGATGTGGGGTTTTTTTGTTTTGTTTTTTGTTTTTTAAAGCCATTATGTGGGCACCTGGATGGCTCAGTGGGTTAAAGCCTCTGCCTTCCACTCAGGTCATGATATCAGGGTCCTGGGATCCAGGCCAACTGGCTCTCTGCTCAGCGGAGAGCCTGCTTCCTCCTCTCTTTCTGCTTGCCTCTCTGCCTACTTGTGATCTCTCTCTCTCTGTCAAATAAATACATGAAATCTTTTAAAAAAATAAAAAAGCCATTATGTTTTTTCCTTCTTTGGTTATCCTTTGTTTGTTTGTTTTTTGGTTTTTTTTTTAAGATTTATTTATTTGAGGTGGGAGAAAGGCAAAGGAAGAGGGACAGTGAGTCTTAAGCATGTTCCAGGCTGGGTGCAGAGCCCAGTGTGGGGCTGGATCTCATGACCTTGAGATCACAACGCTGAGCTGAAACAGAGTCACTCGCTTAACCAACTGGGCCACCCAGGCACCCCCCCCACCCCTCCTTCAATTATTCTAAAAAACAAAACAAAACGAATTTCATAAAGTAAAATGAGACAGCTCTTGTCATTCCTATTTTTTTCTAAACTCTAGTCTAACTTAGAAGGCAGAAATTTCTGTTACATAAGAGGTGCTGGGTCTTGGTGTTTCTTTATCTATTGCTGGATTAGTTTTGTACTTTTTTATCCCGTTTTTTCTTATGTCATTTCCCTGAGTAGAACACCTAGATTCTGCTTGAGGCTACTTGCCTAGAACTGCAGCAAAGATTCCACCAATCGATCTGCCAAGCTCTTCTTCCTTCACCTCCACAGTGATTCAGCCATAGCCATTCTTGCAGAGGCATGCTCTTTGAAGTCAGAAGTTGCTCCTTTCTTATTTTCTAACAATTCATATGGCACATGGAACATAGCAGATACTCAGTAAATATTTTCTGCATAAATCAATGAGATTTAACAAAGCTTACTTCATTTAAACCTGGATGAGAGGCTTCAAGGGCTTGTGCACTTGAAATTTTTATGATGATGAAAAGGCTCTATATCTGCGTGGTGTGTAATATGGTAACCACATGTGGCTATTAAATGTTTGAAATGTAACTAGTATAACTGAGGAATTTAATAATCTCATTACATTTTTATTAATTCAAATTTTCATTTAAACATCCACAAGTGGCTATTGGCTAGATAACTTTAAAGGATCCTCCTTTTATTATTCTTCAGTCACACCCTTCCCTGTGCCAGAGGACATGTCCCCATATAGCCCTATTCTCCCTCAGAGACAATGCTTCAGTTACTCAGAACTACTGAAGTCTCCATCCAAACAGCCTGTGCTCATTTCCAGTGCTATGCAGCATAATTCCGTGGTCTTCTTTCCCTGGAAACCTTGCTGCCGGTGTACACACCCTATACTAAAGAAGTTTCCAGACGGTGGCAGTCTGCGGCAAGGGGCGGCTGGGTGGAAGCAGCGTGACTGGGGCTTAGACTTGCAGCTGAACTGTGCCAGACAGATGCATGAGGCCCCATGCTGTATGGGAGGACAGGACAGAAAGCTGGGGATGAGGCTGAAAAGGTGCAGCTCTCCTTAATGCGCCATGTTCCAGCATGCATATTTAGCAGTTTAAAGATTTTATTTCAAAACATAAGCAATAAATAAATCAATTCTCAGTTCATCACAGGCAGCATGATCTAATGACTATTCATTCATTAAGCATCAAATATTTATCGAGCACCTTCTGTGTCCCAGGGACCCTTGTTCTGAACATCAGAGATTCAAGTGGAAAAAAAAAAAAAGTTCTTCGCTTTGTGAAAATTAATAAAAGGAAACCTCATTTAGAACGGAGTGGGGAGGCAGGAAGGGGGAACTCTCACCACTTATCACGCTTCCACAATTGCAGACCCAATAGGAAAAGAGGGGAACTTGCCTGTGGACACTACCTTACTATTCCTGCAGGACCAGGGAAGATTTCTGCCTCCTCTGGCAACTGCCCAGCCAATGACAGACAGTTACAGTTCAGCCAATGAGAAGCCATTATACTTAGAACTTCCAGTTTAGTCCAATAGACTTTTTGCTTATAACAGTTTGGCTAACGTGGCCTTTCCCCTATAAAAAAGTTTCGTTCCCATCCTTCGTTTTCTCGCCTTGCGTGTGGTTTTACTGTCGTTTGCCGTACTCTGGTAGTCTTGTGTAAACCCATCTTTTTCTGGTAAAGTGACAGTTTTATTTTCAAGGTAAAGGGTAGTTGGTGATTGGAGGTGGGATGCAGAGAAGACCCCTGATGGATTCCGGGGTTAGTGGGTAAGCGGGTTCTGGTACCCACGTCGCTGATTGGGCTCACTGCTTTCTTGCTTGCCCAGGGATTTGAGGGTAAGTTTTCTCCAGGAATTTGAGCTCCACACTTTATGTCTGAGCTCTCCAGGCTTTATTCGATATCTGTTTTAAGGGTTTTTTTTTTCCTTTTGTTTTTAAATCTGAGAGTACTCATTTGGCCTTCAGTCTGATTCTTTTTCAGAGCTGGCCTGCTCCTACTGGAACTATGCTGGCCTTTGCTCTTATTCCTTCTGGACCCAGGATGTTTCTGTAGAAATTGTGCTGTTGTGGAATTTTTCTCTTTATTGTAGAGAAAAACCTCCAAGGAGTCAAAATGATTTGAGGGTGCCCCTTCCTACTGGGATTCTGGCCTATTTTATGTTTAAAAAGTATGACCTCTCCACATGCACATTGATAACTAAGTGGACTGATTTAACCAAAAGTAATTGAGAATTTCAGTGGCCATAAATTAAGGGGAATTTTCGATCTCTCCAAACTTGTTTTATACAAAATTAAATTAGAAAGCTGCAGTTTAAAAAAAAAAAAAAAAAAACCTGAATGAGATGTCTGTTTTAAACGGTACTTTGAAGCTTCCAGATGTTTTTAGGATTCTAAGTTTGCCTTTTTGCAAAATGCTGTTTCTAAATTAACTGAGGTAAACAATGAAAGATGTCACAGTGGCTTCTGAGGCCTTCTATCCCTCTCCCCCATCTTATTTGCCTGCAGACCTGTGGCAGCCACCTTGTGCTCAGGCCCTACCTTTGGTGCCATCTTTTTCTGTTCTCCCTGCATTTCCCCATCTCCTCTGTACGCCTCCCTCCAGGCCCTCATTCCAATCCTTTTGTCAAGTTGCCCTTTTCCTCTGAAACTCGCTCTGTGCCCTTCTCTCTGAACCTATTAAAACCTGCGCCTTTAAAGTTTAGTGTTCCGAGGATCTTGATAAACCCAAGTTTCTTATGTTCCTTGGACTAAGGCCAAATTGCAAGCCATCGTTAAAGAGTTTCCTACAGTGGCTGAGGACCCCCATTATTTTGCTGAAGAATTTAACATAGGTATTCAAACTTAACAACCTGGTTTCTCAAATGTATAAGTAGTCCACATGCTTATTGGTGAGGACGAGGCCAAATATTGGATGAAATTAACCCAGTGGGAACATTCCAAAAAGGATTTAGAGGAACAGACTCCGAACTTTTTTTTAAAAAAAGACTTTATCTGAGAGAGAGAAAGAGAGAGAGTGCAAGCATGGGTGCACTAGTAGGGGGAGGGGCAGAGGAAGAGACTCTTTAAGAGACTGGATACTCTGCTGGATACAGAGCCCTGGGTGGGGCTCGACCTCACAGCCTGTGAGCTCTTGATGGGAGCCAAAACCAAGAGTCGGATACTTAACCAACTGAGCCACCCAGGCATAAGTTTTGGCAAGAGGTTAGAAACCTTGTTCCTTTTTTTTTTTTTTTTTTAAGATTTTATTTATTTATTTGACAGAGTGAAACACAGCTAGCGAGGGAACACAAGCAGAGGGACTAAGAGCGGGAGAAGCAAGCTTCCCACTGAGCAGGGAGCCCGATGTGGGGCTTGATCCTGGGTCTCCAGGATCATGACCTGAGCCGAAAGCAGTTGCTTAACCAACTGAGCCACCCAGGCGCCTCAAAACCTTGTTTCTAACAGGAAGGGGGAACTCGTTGGAAATCTCCACCAAACATCACAGTAGCTTTTTTTAAGTCTCTTGATTGGAACAAAAACTTTATCAGTCTGCTCATAATTATTATAATAAACTCCAAATTGTCTTTTTTTTTTTAAAGATTTTATTTATTTGACAGAGAGAAACACAGCTAGAGAGGGAACACAAGCAGAGGGACTGAGAGAGGGGGAAGCAGGCTTCCCGCCGAGCAGAAAGCCCAATGTGGGACTCGATCCCGGGTCTCCAGGATCATGTCCTGAGCCGAAGGCAGTTGCTTAACCAACTGAGCCACCCAGGCACCCCATCCAAATTGTCTTTTAAAAAAATTCTGGTTTTTCTTTAATGTTGAATCCACCTGGGTAGCTTTTAAATCTGTATTTATTAATGGACTAAACCAGGAGGTTTAATAAAAGGACCAGGATGGAAAAAAAATAAAAAGACCTGGATGGAATGTGGAACCGTCCATTGCAGGCTTAGGTCATATGGAAAACCAGTTTGCTGGCATCCTAGATAAGTCATGCGAAAAAAAGACTGCTAAAGTTCTCTGTTTTCAACTCCATCAAGTGAGGTCCCTAAACAAAACCAAAAACCTTCTGGTTTGGGGTATAACAGCAAAGAAGGCATTAAAAAAATTCTTAAAAATTTAAGTATTTCAGGCACCATCAACTCTCTAGCCAATTTTTCCAATATCCTAATTCCCAATGACAGGGCTCCTAGGAACAACAGGAGCTCTTCTCAATTCTCCCTCTTAATCAGCTTGGAGAAATCACTCTCTAGATTGGGAATTAATCTCTTTCTCTGTATTGAAACTGCAGCTATACTCTGGGTGCTTAGCCCCACTCTGCCTCAGTACAAAACGCTGTGAATAGTAGGGATCTCTCATAAACCTCAACAGGTCCCTGTCTCTGAGCCTATTTCCTTTGGTCTAGTAGGACCTTTGAGAGCTACTCACTGCTTTTCTCATTAATTACTCCACTGCTATTCTATCCATTTATTGGGCTGATATTTCTTAGAAAAGTATCATGCCAGAATTTCTTCCAAAAGGGGGAAATAGTTCTAGAATTTGACAGGAGTAATCAAAATAGCCAACCAGAGGAATTAAATGACCATTTGACATATTTCATTCATTCTGTCTCTGATGGCACTATAGTGGAGTCTGGGGTCACTGATTATTTGTTCCTTTGATCAGCTACCATCCTCTTCATAGGCAAAATCCTCAGTTGATAATGGCCAAATCCTCAGTGCACCTCCCATCAAGATTCAAATAGATCTCTCAAACTCTTCCATAATTAATCAGTGTCCTATAAGTAAAGAAGTCCTTCAGTTTGTAATAGAAGAGTAAAAGGCTCAGGGTCTCATTATTGCCTGCACTAGTCTCTCTAGCACCCCTGTTTTACCTGTGAGACTACCCAACAGCTGAGGATGAAGGTTTGTCCAGGATCTCTGGCAATGAATAACACTGTTACACTTTGGCAGCCTGTTATTCCTGACTCCCATTTGCTACTAACATCTAGACCCACTGAAAGCAAATTTTTGACTATAATTGATCTACATAGTGTATTTTTCGTGTCCCAGTTGATAAGGATAACCAAGATCTTTTTGCTTTCACTTGGGAAGAGCAGAAATACTGTGCAGTAAGTAATGCCCGACAGTTTTATAGAGAGTCCTTACTCTTCACAAACTTTAAAACCTGATTTGGTTGATAGGAAGTTTTCTGCAGGTTCTACCTTGTTATAATACATAAATGATTTGCTTCTCTGCTCAAACCTCTTCACAAGAAGACCATATCCACCTGTTAAAACTTCTGACTTCAAAGGAACATAAAGTTTCCAAAGAAACTTTGCAGTTTGCCCAAGCTCACATTATTAGACACTTAGGGCATCTGATCTTGAAATAAGGGCTACATTTAGACCCATATGAAACCTCTCATGACTCTTTAAAACTGACAGATTGCTTCTTAATGATTCTCACAAGAAGGTCTCTAGCCAGACCTCTGTCATATCCCAAAGGGATAGTCTTCCAAGTTAAACATTTAGGAAAAATTGACAAGAGACATCCAATAATTGGCCCCAGAGAAGGAAAATAGCATGGATATCTAATAATTGTTGGCTTGATTAAAAGTAAAACACTGGTTTGGACCAAATAACAATCTGACCCTACCAGAAATCCTAAAATTCCCACTGCTTACAACTATACATACATTAAACTGTTGTCTGCTGACAAAATGATAGCGTTTTGAAGTAGTATTGGTGAGAAAAAGTTAATTGGGCCTCAAAAATGGTGCTATCACTTGTCCCACCTGTCAAGAATATAATCCAGGGAAACCTGTTTGTACAAATGGATTTCATGCAGCTTCTGCATCTCATGGATATAAATATGTTTCAGTCATGATTTCTGTGTTTTCTCACTGCAACAAATCTTTCTCTTGAGACAGGCCAACACTTCTGTTAGAGAAGATTACCCCTACCTAGGGAACCCTCCTGAACTTCGTAGTGATCAGGGAAGCCAATGTACTGGTCAGATGCTTCAACAAGTTGTGCTGTTTGCTTATTTTTTACAACACTTTAATTGTGCATACCATCCTTAATAATCAGGGTTTGTTGCACTCATTAACAGCACTATAAAGACTCAATTGGCAAAATTTGTAGAGACCCTCCAAATAGTTTGGCATAGCCTTTGTTCCTTCTAATCTCAGATCTACCCCCTTGGGAACTGAGTCTGTTACCCTTTGAGATAGTCACAAGATATCCAGTGTATTTGGCCCCTGCCTCTTGTGATCCACAGTTAATAAAAGAAGATATACTTCAATATTGTAAAGCCTAATTGCTTTTAGTAAAAGTAACTCAGATTTGGTAAAGCAGTCTTTTCCCATTGCCTCCTGAGGAGATGATGACCTTAAGCATAAGGAGATTTCATCTATTGGAAAAGAGGTCTCCAGAAAGACTCTCCAGCCTCTCTGGGAAGGCCTTTGAGGAACTGCTAACCAGTCTTTGTGCCACCAAACTCTAGGGAACAGGACCTTGGATTCATACAAGGCATCTAAAGGAAGTATCAAACCCTGACTGGACCTGCACACCTTCTGATGACCTGAAAGTAAATATTTCCTGGAATTGAAGCTGACAACATCAGATAAGATGGCTTTCCTAAGATGTTCAGACCAGGCCTGTATATCTTTTTCTCACTGTTGTTTCTTTCCTCTTTTCTATGGAAAAACCATGTCTCTGCATTTCCCAGGCTCTGGTGAAAAGCGGAAAGCTTTTCTTTTGGTTATGGCCTTTCCTAAATAGCCTCATTGTGATCCTGGGACAAGGTAATTTTCATCTTTTTTTCTGAAGGTTTAGAAGGTTCAGAATTCACAATCTTCTTTCATCTGAGCTATTAACTGAGTTTGGATTCTTCTCTACACTCATGATCTCTGAATTTCCAGCCTTACAGGCTGTATGATCAATAACACATTTGGTTCCAAACAGTTCTTTGAGATAATACTGTTTTAAAACATCTTTGAGGTTTTGCTGTTTTTCAAAAAGTTCATCAGCTATTGCTTCATCTTTATATTTAAACTGTATCCTCCCAAAAGACTTCATTAATCCTTTTAATGAGCTCTTGACAGCATTTACTAGTCTGCTTTCATGGTTGCTTTAAGCAGAGACTTCAGGAGACATACATGACTCTGGGTTTGCCTTTATAAGGAGGACCTTTCTTCTCTAAGTTGGAATAAATGCCAATAAATATTTCAGTTGGCTACTTTCAGCTGTAGAACCCAGACTTAGAACTATCCTATAACTTGGAATTGTTATGTTCCTTCTGTTCTATATAATTATTTTAAGTTTGGTATTTTGTTGACTGTTGAACTTAAAAAAAAAATGATGTACCCAATAAAGTAATGCTGGCTCTGTGCTTTGAGATAGTCTCTAACACTTAGGACCTTGGAAAATACAGGCTTTAGGTTGAAAGGTGAAAATTTCTCCCTCCTAACCTTCCTTATTACTCAAATGTGGCCTTCATTGGTTTCCAACTGCTCTGCACTCTCCCTGTTATGTAGGACATGATAACTACAAAAGGTCCTTCTTGTTACTAAGGGACAAACTGCTGACACTGGCTATTGATTTGTGATGCTTTTAAAGAAAGATCTTGATCAAAAGGAGAAAATGTGAACATTAGTAAAAGGAAACCTTACTTAGACTGGAGTCAGGAGGCAGGCAGAGGGAGTTCTTATGCCCTTCCATGTTTCAGCAATTGCAGACCCAAGAGGAAGACAGGGATCTTGCAGGTGGATACTACTTTACTATTCCAGCAGGGGGAAAGAAGCTTTCTTCCTCCCCCTGGCAACAGTCCAGCCAATGAGAGACAGTTATAGGCCAGCCAATGAGAAGCCACTATACATAGAATTCCCAGTTCACTTAAATAGGCTTTTTGCTTATAACAGCCCTGCTGAACTTCCCCTTCCCTCTATAAAAAAGAGTGTTCTCCTTTCTAGACTGTCCTATGGTTTTGCTGTAGTTTGCTTGTTCTTAATTGCAGTTCTCTGCTATTCTTGAATAAACCCATCTTTTGCTGGCAAAGTTAACTGGCAGTTTTGTTTTCAAGGTCAACAACCTTGATGGTGCTTGTATTCTTTGAAGAAGACAAAAAGCAGATGAAGCACATGAGCAAAATAAATGTGTATGGGGGTGTGTAAGAAAATTAAGGCATCCTGAAAAGAGTGACAGAGGCATTCTTTTAAATAGGTTGTCCGAAGAACATCTTTCTGAAGATTTCTTTGGAAAGATATAAATAAAAGGAAGAAGCAATAAAATATCTGGGGAAAAAGTTTTCGAAGCAGGGAATCAGCAAATGCAAAGGCCTTGAGATGGGGGGCATGCTCTCGTGTGCCAGCTATAGCAAGAGGGTCAGTCTGCTTGGAGTACAATAAAGTTGATTTAAAAAAAGTAGGGGAGGCAGCTAAAGTTCACATAAGGTTGTACAATCTGTACTAAGGACTTAGAATTTATTCTAGGTTTGATGGAATGGCATCGGAAAATTGCAATCAGGGTTATTATGATATTTGTATTAAAGAATGCAACTCTAAGATGCAAAGTAAAAAAGAATTCGTCTGGCTGCTCTTTGGAGAATTAGTGGTAGGGATGAAAGAGTGGAAGCAGGGAGGCCATTTCAGAGGCTCCCACAATAAGTCAGGTAGAAAATGCAGGGACTTTGATTTGTCTGTCAACAGTGATGTTTCAGTGGCAATGCATAAGTTTAAAAGGACACAATGAACTTCTTTCAATCCTGTCAGTATGGTTTTGCAGCTGCATGTGTGACCTCATTTGGAAATAATGTCAAAAGTCTAAATTTGACATCTTTGTGACTGTGAGTCCAGAGTCGAAAAGACCTTCTACTTACCCCCCTGATGACCCTGGAACTGCCAATATTAGCCTTGTGGAAGTGGTCGTACCTCTGTCTACTACCAGGAGAGTTTTATGGATGTCAGTGGAGCCTGGACTCACTACATTACAACACTCAGTGAGTCTGCTCACAGCACTTGTTTCCAGTGCAAAGGCCCTGTCAATCTTTCTTGGTGGTGACATGAATCTCTTTTCACAGACATGGGTACAAATTGCTCTCAAGAACTTTTTATGTCTTCCTGAACCATTGATTTTTCCTCTGCCCAGGCTTCCCAATAGAGTACGAAGCTGTGGCCACACTTTGTGGCAGAAAGGGAGGATTAAACTACCCCAGACCCATATTTTCCCATTACAAAGTCTGTCTCCTCTAAACATCTAGCTCGAAGTAACTTAGAAAGAAGCTGAAAGACTTTTCCTTTAGTCTTTTCAAAATCTCCCATAAAAGACAAGTAAAACCTTAAAAAAGAGAAAGAGAGAGAGAGAGAGAAAGGAAACGAGCAGTTTTATATATACATTTCTGTGCCTTTTCTAAAGGTTTTGTTGTATTAATTTTTTGTATTTTTTGAGTCACTCGCTGTGATGTGGAATTTTTTTCCCTTCCTACTTTCCTCCAAGGACATAATATTATTGCAGGCTTTCCACTAAAAGATAAAATTACTGCCACAAGTAGTGCGAAGTCACAGAGAGATCATATTCCAGATGGAATAGTTTCTGAACAAAGAGGATGCTTTTTAAAGATTCTACTAAATGTGACTTTTCAAGGGCCAGTGTAGGCAATCTAGACACTAAAATTACCCAGCTCATCTATGGCTGGGAGGGGCTGTGGCTCTCTGGAAAGACCTCCAACTACACACAGGGCAGTCTGCTGACAGCTCGAAAGAGCTTACTTGGAGGTCAAACTGCAGAACTGTTAGTTTGCTCTCCTGTCCTATCACCCAGTAACTTTCATGTATGAAATATTATATGAAAAATAAAGAAGTGTTCATTTATTGGTAGTTTCAGTGTTCCAGACTATTCTCATGTTTATTGCAACAAAACATATATGAAAGCATCTTGTAAATTGTAAAGCACTATGCAAATGGAAGTTGTTAGAATTGTTACTGCCTCATTTTTCAAAAAACCCTGGGAAAGGCAGGTGTTAATACAACCCCTGTCATATGAGGAGGAAATTGGGATGAGATTCAAAGATGTTAGCTCCATGTCCTTTGAGTGAATGATTTGGGGATTACAGAGATCCAGTTAGACATTCTTTGTATCAACTGTCTTCTAACTGTAAACCAGGTTTGAAATTAGGTCTAATTATGAATAGAAGGATGAGGGAAGTAACAATATCCAATTTGTATTTGCATGGACTCAGAGAATACATTGTAGAGAAGGAAAGCTGGTGGTAGCAGAAGCAGTTCATAGGTAGTTGCAGTAGGGCAAGAGAGAGAAATTAGTGGACCTGGGTGAGGTTGGTCTATGTTGGGTTGTGGAGAAATGGCGATACTGAAGAGACATTTTGAAGCTAGAATTCATAGTTCTTGTGATGAATGCGGGGGGCGGCAAGGTGGGGGAGACTAAAAGGAGAAGTCTCTGGCCAGGATTGTGATGTCATGTCCTAAGATGCAGAACAGAGGAAGCACGGGTTTAGGGAAAGAAGATAATAAGTTACGTTTTGGACATACTGGGTTTTAGTGTCAGAGGGACATGGAAGAGGAGTCCAGAGAACAGTGGACATGGATATATGAGTCTGGCATACAGAGCAAACAGATCTCAGCTAGAAATATAAATTTGGGAATTAGCATATTGATGGTAAATGGAGTTCATATTAAATTGTGTGAAGCAGGGGAGGATGTTTGTCTTGTGAACCAGGTTTTTTTTTTTTAAAGATTTTTATTTTTTTATTTATTTGGCAGAGAGAGATCACAGGTAGGAAGAGAGGCAGGCAGAAAGAGGAGGAAGCAGGCTCCCTGCAAAGCAGAGAGCCCAATGCGGGTCTCGATTCCTGGACCCTGAGATCATGACCTGAGCTGAAGACAGAGGCTTTAACCCACTGAGCCACCCAGTCGCCCTTGTGTACCAGTTTTAATAGTGCACTAAATGTTCTTGTATGTTTATATGTTCATTGTTTTAGAGAGTGAGTGCATGGCTTTTTTCCACATTCATAAGGCATCAGTGACAAGCAAACAGACACAGTTGCGAAGAGGACCTGGGACCAAATACTGCAACACACATTTTGAAGAAATATTCTTCAAAGGATATTTTGAAGGAGTGGTCAAATAGGTGAAAGAAAAGCTAGAATCATGTAAGTCAAGTGGCAACAGTGTTTTAAGAATAGGGTGCTGCTGTTGATGTCAAATAGTGTGAAACGCTCAAGTAAAATGATAGAAAGGGTCCACTGGGCTTATCTTCAAGGTACGTTGTCAAGAGCGATTTGTAATGAACTGGTGGGAGCAGAAATCTTTGTGTTGATGGGTAAATGAGAAGTGAGAAAGGGAACCTCCTTTCTCAAGAGTCTAAACTAAGTCATTCTGAAACTAGTTGTTATAATTACTGACTAGATGGTTTGAGGAGATCATCCTGATAAACCAAAGAGTTCATTGTTAGTTTTATTTTTCAAAGGACTAGTTTAGCATCATAAAGGCAAAACATTGTTTGAGGTAACTTTTTTAAAAATAAAGCTACTCAATAAAAGGCTGAGGACTATGATGAAAATGTAGTTTGTTTTCCTGGATAATGCAAAGCTTCAAGAAGATGCTTTTCCTGTGAATCCTATTGTGGCAAAATTGAAAAGTCTGTCCTCTCTCCCCACACATATTACCATCATAGTTCATGAAGTGCTTTGGTGTGCTTACTCTTTTATATGTCCATGTTCCTCTACTCTGTCGTAAGCCTCTTGGAGCAGGGACTGTATCATATTCATCTTTATATGCCCAATCACTAGCGAATAATTGGGACTTAATAAATGCATTGACTGAATGAATGATTTTTTATTATCTACTCAAATATATCTATTAGTCTCATTTTGAATTTCCATTTATACAATAAGAATTGGAATTTCTCTGTTGTCTTATGAGATGACTATTTTCCCCACAATGCACTTGGAATATTATTAATAAGACAATGGAAAAGAAAATGTCACAATTCATTTGAAATGCAAAGAGCAAATAAACAGCAGTTAAATAACAGACATTAAATGCTGCACATATGTCAAGTAATAACAAGAATGCTTTCCCAGAATTTGAAACATCGATGAGTGAGATTGTTGTGGCATTAGAATTTTTTTAGGCTAAAAAGGAGCCTGATGCAAATTAATATTCTATGCGTTAGAAGAAAGGAGAGTGCCGTGCATTGGTAGAATCAGTTCTACTGACAGAAGACTCCACAACTTCAAAGCTTGCTATTTGACACTTCTATAAGAGAGCTTGGAAAGCATATGGCTGGGAGAGAACAAGGACAGTTTTCTTTGGTTGCAGTGGTTACACTTCTCATTGCTTCCTACCTCCTTGGGGATCACAATGGACCCTCTCAGGAGGGACTTACTACTGTGCTAAAACAACACATAATTTGACAAAGAACAACACACATACATGCCATTGAGTAAATTCATTGACTTGGACTTTTATTTATTTGTCCATCTCAGTCTTCAGTTATAATGAAAGGGGCAAAGAGACTCTTCAAAGTGATGCTGACATAATTAAAATGATGTGTGGAAGAATGAAACCTCATTTGTACTTTCTAAAAATTTTTAATATGCAAGATGTATTTCATTTGGTACATACCAGTAAAAATTTGGATAATATGCATCCCAAAATTCTTATGGATTAAAAAAATATGGGATGTTAGTCTTCTTCATGACTTTGTAGGATACCAAGTTATATATCTCTGCAATACCTAAGAGACTTTACTAAAAGTGTCAAGGAATGACAGTGGTTATTCACTTATTTATTATATTATCATACATCTGTTGGGTGCCATGCCCTGATACCACTCCTCTAGTGATAAGCAAAAAGGCAATTTTAAAGATACAAAATATATTTTTTAATAGAAAACCATGCAAAAATTTACCTGCTTATTGGAATTTGGGTTGAATTTTTCTAACTATAACATATGCCAGGAAATCTTACAAGAATAAGTTTGCTTGCAGAATTTCTGACCATTGTTCTTGGGTGATATACTGTGATGTTAATAGTATTTGCAGCTACCATGTGAATAGCGTTTCCCACAGAGATTCTTAAAGTCAGAATCTGAGACGGAGGAGAAGATTCTTTTTCTCCTGATCATCTAAGTACATCAGAATGAAGTTGCTGTGATGAATTTTCCCATCCTTAAAATAAATGTGCTTGAGCTACCTCAAGGGAATGGCTTTCTACATATACTTTTACTTTCTGAGCAAAATGATTAGACTCTCTTCCCAATTCTCCCCACCCCTCAAAAAAGGAGAAAATGAGACCATAGTGAGTGCAGTTTTAAAAACTGAAGATGTGACTGTATGGTTTTACTTGATCTCATTTATCTCTCCATATTTATATATTTAGCCATTACCTCACCTCCTGACCTGTAAACTCAAAGGCCAACTGCCTGCTTGATATCTCCACCAGAAGTTAATGAGCATCTCAAACTTAGCATATCCAAAACTTGGTGCTTGGTTGCTACCCCTTCCAACAATTTCCTTTCTCATAGCCATCTCTCTGATAGCAAAATGTACCACTATCTGTCTACCCAGCAACCCAGGCAAAAAAACCTAGGAATCACCCCTCACTTCATAATCCCTTTATGTACCATCATTTCTTCAGAGTCTTACTAGCATTTCTTCAAAACCTATTTTGAATAGGTCCACTTGTCAGCACCTTCCATAGCTACCACCTCAGTCCAGACCACCATCATTTCTTTAGGCAGCAAAGACCTCCTACAATTGGTCCCCCTTCTTCCATATTTGCTGCTTTATAGTCTACACTCAGTGAATAATCTTTCGAAAATCTAAATTGGAGTGTACATTCACTAGATTAAACCCTCTTAGGGCTTCCCACTGCTGCCTCCTTCCACAGTCTGCAAAGTTCTGTATAATTTGGACCTTGCCCACCTCGCCAACCTTGGTTCATTCCACTTTTTTCTCTCATGATGTTCCCATAAGAGGGTCCACCTGTAAACATACCAAGCTCACAGCTCCTTAAGACAGTTGAATCCCCTCTAGTGTTCCAGATATTCACATTTGTCTGGGTTTTTTTTTTTTTTGAGGGGGTGATCATTTGGGGGTCAACTTAAATGTGCCCTCCTCAGGTGTCTTCCATGACCACCTGATCTAAATCTTAACCTGAAAATTTTCTATTTATTACTCTGTTGGTTTTTTTTCATAGCTCATTACAATCTGATATTTTCCTTTTTAGTTTATTGTCCAACTCTCCCAAGTAAAAAATATCTTCTGTGAAAACAGGCATTTGATCTGCTATCTCAATTACCGTATCCATAGCAGCTGCAATAGTTTTGGTCCAGAGTTAAAACTTGTTCATATTTGTCGAATGAATAAATGAGTGAAGCCCCAGAAATTTTAAGTATATTCATAAATTTAGCAATAAATAACACTATAATAGTAACAGCACGTTGAGCTTTTGTGTAATAATTATTAATGTGTCAACTGTAAAGGGCCTAATAATCCAGATGATAGTTCAGTGGTCAAAATACATTGTGCTAGCTCTGGGAACTAGATGCCTGAAGAATCATAATACACAAAATCAAATTTTTTGAGCTTGTAGGTTGAGATAAACTCTTAAAAAACAAATCTGGAGATGGGTTAAGAGAGGCTGACAAAGAAGTAAATATGGAGAGTGAATGGAGTGAGAGCTGTTTGAAGTTCTGGTGGTGAAGGATACCTTGGGAAGTGGAAATTTAAGTGAGAAAAGCAGCCCTTAAGAGACTCTTTACCTTGGTTGACCTAAACTGAGTTGAGAACACAGTAGAGGTTTAGGGGTAAGATATAAAAATTAACTTGTATGATAATGTCTTGTAAATACAGCAAGCATCAGGAAGTGTTTTCTTTTTTTAAAAGATCTCTCACTTTTTATTATGATAGGTAACTCACAGAAGCAAGAAAGAACAGTCTGGGGAAGTATGGGAAGCAAAGTTTCCAAAAGTAATGCACAGAGTATAAATTTGCAAAAGAAAAGGTGAGATCCTGACAAGGTCCCAAAAGATATAAAACAGTAGATGGTGACCTGGACTCACCAAGAGTTGATACCAAATTCAGAGTCAAAGACACACAGGCAATTCTAATTGTCTGTGGCAACATGGCAAGTGTTAACCCTGGGATGCTTCTCCTCGTCACCCAGCAGTCAGAGTTCAATGTGTGAATTTGGAATAGAAACTCATTTCGCTCTCAAACAACATACTTATGAGGTAAATTTTCTGGAAAAACAATGCATATAATAGATTCCAAAGTCAAGTGGAAGTGATTTTTAAATTATTTGCTATTTTGGGTTATTCAAAATAACCAAACATTGATTTTATAGCTATATCATCGCATATTTGAAATGAATGAGAGAATAAATGAATTTATATACAATGAAACATTAGATTGGGGTGGTAATTGGCTGCAAATAGAAAAAAGTAACACAGTTTGATATGTGAGCTCTTATGTCTAGCATAACTTTATGTTTTAAAATTTATAAATGTTATCTATGTAACATATACACATATATATAAAATCAAATGGATTTCAGGCTAGAATGCACCTGACAGATTATCTAATCAAATCCTTCATCATAGGCAGAAATACTTAGTTTTACCATTAAACAGGTACTGAAATGTGATCAAAATTACTGTGAAAAATATGACTAAGGATGTTGATTTTGCTCAAGGCCACGCTCTTGGTTTAGGGTGGAACTGGCGTGGCTCTTGACTCCTAGGGTAATAGTCTCCTAGGAAGAGTACATCACCATATCCATCATTGGGTAACTCAAACCAATTTAGTTAGAACTGTTTAAATAGATCATTTCTCTATCAGGTGATTATCTTTATTATTTGAATTACCTTTTCATGGTCTCCTAAAAGCACCTGTTAGGAAAGAAGCAAGAAGTTTGGGTCATTTTCCCCCAACATTCTGCTTACAATAATTTAATAAAAATCCTAATACTTCTTTTTTTACAATAGGTTTGCCTCCAGAACACAGGTGTTATGAAAACCACCCCTTAGCCTAAACCAAAATGGGAAAGGAAAAGACTCACATCAACATTGTTGCCATTGGACACATAGATTCAGGCAAAGATTCACTACTGCTCATCTGATTTACAAATGTGGTGGGATCGACAAAACTATCAAAAAATTTGAGAAAGAGTCTACTGATATGGGAAAGGGCTCCTTCAAGTATGCCTTTTTCTTGGACAAGCTGAAAGCTGAACGTGAACATGGTATCACCTTTGATATCTCCCTGTGGAAATTCGAGACCAGCAACTATTGTGACCATCATTGGTGCCCCAGGACACAGAGACTTTATCAAAAACATGATTACAGGCATATCTCACGCTGATTGCTGTCCTGATTGTTGCTGCTGGTGTTGGTGAATTTGAAGCAGATATCTCCAAGAACAGGCAGACCCATGACCATGCCCTTCTGGTTCACACACTGGGTGTAAAACAACTAATTTTTGGTGTTAACCAAATGGATTCCACTCAGCCACCTTACAGCCAGAAGAGATATGAGGAAATCATTAAGGAAGTCAGCCACCTACATTAAGAAGATTGGGGGGCGCCTGGGTGGCTCAGTTGGTTAGGTGACTGCCTTCAGCTCAGGTCATGATCCTGGAGACCCGGGATCAAGTCCCACATCGGCCTCCCTGCTCGGCGGGAAGCCTGCTGCTCCCTCTCTCACTCCCCCTGCTTGTGTTCCCTCTCTGGCTATGTTTCTCTCTGTCAAATAAATAAAATATTTAAAAAAAAAAAAGAAGAAGAAGAAGAAGATTGGCCACAATCCTGACACAGTAGCATTTGTGCCAATTGCTGGTTGGAATGGTTACAATATGCTGGAACCAAGTGCTAACATGCCTTGGTTCAAGGCATGGAAAGTCACCCGTAAAGATGGGAATGCCCACGGAACCACACTGCTTGATGCTCTGGATTGCATTCTGCCAACTGACAAGCCCTTATGTCTGTTTCTCCAGAGACATATCTACAAAATTGGTGGTATTGGTACTGTCCCTATGGGATGAGTGGAGACTGGTGTGCTTAAACCTGGCATGGTGGTTGCCTTTGCTCCAGTCATTGTCACAACTGAAGTAAAGTCTGTTGAAAGGCACCATGGAGCTCTTCCTGGGGACAGTGTGGCTTCAGTGTCAAGAATGTAACTGTCAAAGATGTTCGTCTTGGCAATGTGTGGCTAGTGACAGCAAAAAGGCCCCACCAATGAAAGCAGCTGGCTTCATGGCTCAGGTGATTATCCTGAACCATCCAGGCCACATCAGTGCTGGATATGCATCTGTGCTGGATTGTCACACAGCTCACGTTGCTTGTACGTTTGCTGAGCTGAAGAAGAAGATAGATTGTCGTTCTGGAAAAAATCTGGAAGATGGTCTCAAGTTCTTGAAATCTGGTAACGCTGCTGTTGTTGATACGGTTCCTGGCAAGCCTATGTGTGTTGAGAGCCTCTCTGACTATCCTTCTGGACTGTTTTGCTGTTCATGACATGAGACACACAGTTGCCGTGGGTGTCATCAAAACATTGGACAAGAAGGCAGCTGGAACTAGCAAGGTCTCCAAGTCGGCCAAGAAAGTTCAAAAGGCTAAATGAATATTCTCCCCAATACCTGCCACCCCAGTCTTAATCGGTGGTGGAGGGACGGTCTCAGAACTGTTTGTTTCAGTTGGCCATTTAAGTTTAATAGTAAAAGACTGGTTAATGATAATCTATCATAAAACATTCAGAATGAAAGGAGAATTGTGAACCATTTATTTTTGTGTATATGTGTGTGGCGGTTTTAAATTATTAGTCTTTAAAATCAGTACTTTTTAATGGAAACAACTTGACCTAAAATCTGTCAGAATTTTGAGACCCATTAAAACAAAAGTTTAATGAGAAAAAAAAATCCTAATATTTGAAGGGAGTAGGCTTCAATTCCAGACCTATCTTTATTCTTTGGCCCACATAACTCCAGAGAACTTGTATACTTAACAAAATTATACTGTAAGTTCAGCATCCTTAAATATGTTTAAAATATGCTGTAAGAATTTGTCACTTTTTTTGACCGAAAGTGTATGTGTTATTTCTTTTAGGAACTCTGGAACACAGAAGCGACTGTTGACACCTGATTTCTCTTTGGCAGATGACCAGATAGAATCAGCATTAACAACGTGCAGAAAATGCCAAACGCAGGGGAAATGACAAATGTGCCAGATGATTTAATATCGAGTAAAGATAAAGGTTAACAGAAACGATCTTCTCCTCCTAGTTTGCTAAATAAGTTAAAAATGATTTTTGCCTTTGCAAAATACTTTACAAAACATGCCTTTAAAATGAAGAGTGGTTTTTATATATAAAGCATAAACGTACTATTATACACCTGATAGTCACAGAGCAGTTACGCTCAGAATATATTTAATAGTAAAAGGAAATATTTAAGCCCAACATTTAGGAGGAAGGTAAATATTGAGAATCAGATAAGTTCTTCCACTAGCTTCCACTGCTAGTTGCTTCCACTAGCAACCATAATCAAACCCGGAAATGTTTTCGATATGGTCTGCTAACCAGTCTTCTTTGCTCTTACTTGTTGCCAAAGGGGCCTGGTGGAAGAAGAGGGCAGATGAGCTTGAATGGAACATCACGCTGGACGCAAAACAGACTGACTATGGCCACTACACTCATTTTATATTTTTCTCTTTAATGAGAATATTGTAATAACTCTCTTTTAATGTCAAACGTAAGAAGTAGCCAATGGGGATAACTTAAAAAATGCAGAAAGGCACAAAGGAACAATGAAAATTTTAAAGACAAAAATCATCACCAATCTAACTACCCAAATATAATCCCTTTTCAGACCTGGGTATATTATGACCATTATGTTATGCCATATATTCTGTTTTTACTTTTCTTATCAGTTATAGCCAGTTTCTCATTTCAGTATTTTTTTTGACACCATCCCTTAAATGGCTGCATGCTATTCCATTATATGAATATACTATAGTTACCCAGTCTCCAATATTTAGAGATCAAGACTTTTATTGTTTGCTATTATTGATAATATTAGCACGTTAATTTTTATTCTTTGGTATTCTAACTTTTTTCAAGTAGGGATACCATGTAAAGAAAGAGTAAGGAAGTATCACCTGTCCTATTTTTATGAATAAAAAGAGTTAGTAGAATAAAGAGTTGTAGAAGTTATGAAAAGTATCTTTTGACAGTTTAGCACTGCTTGATACAATATTGAAGTAGTCATTAAATTAGGTCTGGTTTACTAAAAAAAAAAATGGGTGTATATATTTTTAGACTCTGAGTTGTGGTTATACCATATAATCATAATATTAGAAAAATAAGTGCATTTTTGCAAAGGTTTTTATTTTCAGGGATAGCTGTAAAGTTTATACAGAGTCTTCATTAGCAATCTACTAAATACAAAAACACTGTGGTTGGGCTTTGAATTAAAGTTAAATTGGCAAAAGTTCTAAGTTCATACAATCTTCTAGTAGAAGGAACTAAGAGGAACCGTATCTTGAAGGCAATTCTTGTATCAAACCATGTATTTTTAAATAGGATATTGTATTGTTTATATAAAATGAAGCCTTTGGGAAATTTTGACCCGGAAAAGGAATAGAGACTTCTCACCTACCAACCTACCACACCTGTAAACGGTGGCTTAACATAATGATGTGGTAGAGCTGTGTTCAGTTGTGGTTTTAAGGACTAAGGATAAAACCCAAGTAAATACATTTTCTGAGATAATAGCAACACTGGTGAAATGATTTTTAACCATGGAATAACTGAATTTGTTAACAAACAAGAGTGTTTCTAATGAATTTTATTTTGTGTAAAACTCTGTCCTGAGCTTTTCTTAACCCTCCTAAAAAACAAGGCTTCTCACTTAACTATCTGATTTTTATGGACATTAAACTAAACACATGCATGCATGCAAAGAATTTCTGCAATCTGTAAAACCTTTATTTACTACCTTGATGAATTCCACTGAGGTCAGTTTATAAACTAAACATGAGTGGGGATATTCTCATATTAGACTTATGAAATAGGTTTAATTTCATATGAGATGCTATTGCTCTTCCGGGCAAGTATATTTCATAACCAATAACGCAAAATCAAGAAATGCGCCCATACCAAGAACACATTTTGTTGTTACCTTTTAAGAAAGGAAATATTATTTCTTTTCCCTGGAATTAATTTCTTGACTCATAGCTATAGTAACTTCCATTTCTTCCTTCCCCAAACCTAATACAAATTCCACACATATTATGGGTCAAAACATAAAGCCTTTTGAAAAATCTATATAAACGAGCTGTTTACAAATTTCTTTTTTGTTCTATTGGTTACCTGCAAGAGGGTTTTTACATAAACCCAAAAATGCAGAGAGAATTCTCTGTAAGCCACATCTAGCACACTGTGTCATACGATATTGTAAAAAAAGGTTTGTATTGTTTTCAGATCAGATTCTTTAAAGCAGATGCACATTATGATAATCTGGTAATAAGTACCTAAACAAAGCTGTATGTTGTCACATCTTTGAACACTTAGTGCACATTATACAAATCATACAAATACATTGTGCATGTTGAGATTAACATGACCAGTGGATAATGATGTCAGCAGCACTACAATATTAAAAATATGAGAAAATATTCCTGTTGCATATACTCTCAATATGAAGATAGAGTGTTAGCATCAATTTAAAAATAATTTTTAGAATAGAAATTCTCTTCTACCAGAGTATATCTCCATAAACAACCACTGTTTAAGACACTAAAACACCAAATAAAGTTAATATATACATATATAAACTTAGATATACATCAAGATAAAGGTATTAAACTCATTGATTTTGCAAAAACTTGAAAATTATAATAATTTCTTTGATTTTATGTGTGGTGATTTTTCCCCCAGCCCGTTGTCTTTTTTCTTTTTTAAAAAATAATTTTGTTTTCTAAACCTCTGTGAGGGGCGCTTGGGTGGCTCAGTTGGTTAAGCGACTGCCTTCGGCAAAGTCATGATCCCGGAGACCCGGGATCGAGTCCCACATCGGGCTCCCTGCTCGGCGGGAAGCCTGCTTCTCCCTCTCTCACTCCCCCTGCTTGTGTTCCCTCTCTGGCTGTGTTTCTCTCTGTCAAATGAATAAAATCTTAAAAAAAAAAAAATAAACCTCTGTGAGTCTGTATCTGCCTTTTTTTTTTTTTAAGATTTTATTTATTTATTTATTTATTTGACAGAGAGAAACACAGCTAGAGAGGGAACACAAGCAGGGGGAGTGAGAGAGGGAGAAACAGGCTTCCCACAGGGCAGGGAGCCCAATGCAGGGCTCGACCCCAGGACTCCAGGATCATGACCTGAGCCAAAGACAGACACTTAATGACTGAGCTACCCAGGTACCCCTGTTTCCAGTCTTTATGCTCTAAACATATAAGTGGATTTGCATGTGATGCACAGTAAAATATTAACTATAAAATATATTTTTTTAAGATTTTATTTATTTGACAGAGAGAAACAGCAAGAGAGGGAACACAAGCAGAGGGACTGAGAGAGGGAGAAGCAGGCTTCTGATGTGGGGCTCCATCCTGGGTCTCCAGGATCATGACCTGAGCCGAAGGCAGTCACTCAACCAACTGAGCCACCCAGGCGCCCCTGAATCTTAAACAATTCTTACACCTTGGCATTACTGTTGTTTAATACAAAAGCGATGCATTGTTATCTGTTCCCTGAAAACTACGAAACTACTAGCCCTCTCTACCTCTGCAGGAAGAAATATTGGCAATTAACAAGAAGTATTCCAAAACTATAATGATGTAATTGGAGGGATTTTGTATGAAAAAGTAAGGAACTTAATTTCTACAAAGTAACTCTCTTGGATTCTCATTAAACCAAAGCTTACATAGCTATGAAAATAAAGAAGTGTGTAAATGACCATAGCAGCCATGTGGTTTATAACTGTCGGACCTGGAGTCAGATAATATGAATATGAATTTTAGGTAGAGAAGAAGGTAAAGAGAGTTTATGGATGTTGGTTGTCTATGCTCTGCTGTATCCGAGGTGTTTATATATCTCATCCTTCGGTTCATCCTCTTGTCTCTATAAGGCCAATATCATGTTTTCCATTTGATAGTTGTGAAAACAGAAACTCAGTGCTTTCATGCTAATGTCTTTCCTTATGACATTGCTAGGATGGACAACTAAATTTTCAGGCAAGATCCATCCTTGGTCCATTACAGCACCCGTTCTTTGGCTCTAACCTTGAAATTGAACTTATCTTCTTTTTCTTCTTTTAATTGAACTTTTCTTGCATATTAGTTTCCTCATGTGTGGCAAATGAAAAAGAAATACCGCATTACCTATCTCCCAAGGTGTTTAAAGAATCATATGCCAAGAGACATGAAGAGGCACTTCTCCGAAGAAGATATACAAACGGCCAACAGACACATGAAAAAATGTTCAGCGTCACTAGCTATCAGGGAAATTCAAATCAAAACCACTCTAAGATACCACCTTACACCAGTCAGAATGGCCAAAATTAACAAGACAGAAAACAACAAGTGTTGGAGAGGCTGCGGAGA
>PITA01003866.1:0-131809 GCA_004023965.1 Spilogale gracilis
TTTTTTTAAGATTTTATTTATTTGACAGAGAGAAACACAGCCAGAGAGGGAACACAAGCAGGGGGAGTGAGAGAGGGAGAAGCAGGCTTCCCGCCGAGCAGGGAGCCCGATGTGGGACTCGATCCCGGGTCTCCAGGATCATGACCTGAGCCGAAGGCAGTCGCTTAACCAACTGAGCCACCCAGGCGCCCCTATAAGGGTGTTTTAATGCCCACCTTCCCGTGTCATATATATATGTATATAGAGCACTGTGAACAATGTTGCTCTAGAAAAGTCTGTTGATGGGAATACTTCCTGGTAACTGAAAAATGACTTAAAGCAAGAAGATACTAGTTTATCTTCTAAAAAGGAATCTCACTGTATGTATATACCACATCTTCTTTATTCATTAACAATTCTTTACTGTATACTTAAATCTTTGTTAAGGGCAGATGCCTGGGTGGCTCAGTCGCTTAAACCTCTACCTTCGGCTCAGGTCATGATCCCAGGTCCTGCGATGAGTGCCGAATCGGGCTCCTTGCTCGGTGGGGAGCCTGCTTCTCCCTCAGGCTGCCTTTCCCCCTGCTTGTACTCTTCCTCTCTTACTGACAAATAAATAAAATCTTAAAAAACAAAAAAACAACTTTGTGGGAACTGGGTGGTTCAGCCGGTTAAGTGTCTGCCTTCAGCTCACGTCATGACCCCAGAGTCCTGGGATCAAGTCCCACCAGGGGCTCCCTCCTTGGTGGGGAGTCTGCTTCTCCCTCTATCCTGCTGCGTGTGTGCTCTCTCTCTCTTTCAAATAAATAAATAAAATCTTTAAAAAACACAAAACTTTGTTAAAGGGGATAGATCTCAAGTTATATGTTTTTTTTTTGTTTTTTACCATAAAACAGTAATAAAAAGAAAAACTTAGAAGAAGAAAAAAAAAAAGGGAAGCCCAAGCTATGGGGTTAGGCCCCACAGATGGGCTGATTCGGTTTCTGACCTCACCGTATCACCATCATGGAGAAGATTCTTCCTGTTCCTGCCCTGTGATGAGCACAGCCAGCTGTGTCGGGGCTTCCTCCCAGGAGTGTGGCCACAGCAGCACCCTGGGTCTCCCCCAGATAGGACAACACCCAGCAACCTCCTCCCACACCCAGCAGACATCCCCCAAAACATCACCGGGCAGAACTGGGCCCCACGCCCCCTCCCACACAAGGGCAAGGGTCCGCCGCAGTTGTTTGTGACACATCAGGGTTTCCTCCTGAACCCCACAGAGGGGGACACCCCACCAGAATCGGGGTGCAGCTTGAGCAGGGAGACTGCAAGGAACGGCGAGGAGTCCATCACAACCCCGGGGTGCGAATGAGTAACAGTCTCCCAGCGCCTTCCTTTCCGAGAGGGGAACGGAACCCAGCCCTTCCAGAGGCAGGTGCTACGCGGAAAACTGAGAATCAGGGCTGTTGTAATACCAACGATACCCGTTTACCGAGTCCTGACACTGGGCCCGGCTCTGGGCTAAGGCAGCTGTTAATAACAAACTCATACGGTCATCCCCATTTCACAGATGGGAAAATTGAAGCTCACAGATACAATATGCTTAAGAGCCGCCTAGAGACTCCTTCCTTCCTATTGGCTTGCCCTTGAAAAAGAAAGGGAATACCAAAAACGGTGCCATTCCATCAGAGGAATATATTCTAGCCGCTGGAAGCAGGCTGAACTACCTGAGGGGTCTGAATGGGAGGTTCTGGAACATGATTCTATTTTGCAGCCACTTCCTCTGCACATAGGAGCCGGGTCTGATGAGCTCACCTGATTTATAGATGGGGCAGCAATGGTCATGGGAGGTCCCGGCCACACACCTGAAGAGGGCGGGCTTACCTGTAACAGGTGTCTCTCAGGGCGATGACGTCCACACTGGGAGGAATGATGTAAGCATGTGCCAGTCGTGCTCAGAGCGATGAGTGATGTGGGCAGTGATGTAACTTTGGGGGAGGGGTGGTAAAAAAGAAAGAAAAACCAGATGGAATTGAATGATGGGAATTCAAAGTGTCCCCCCTTCCCTCGTGTGGCGAGTGGAATGATGACCTCCAAAGATGCCCACCTCCCAGTCCCAGAAGCTGTGGATTGCTTACCCTGGCTCCATGGGAAAAGGGGCTTTGCAGATGTGATTAAGGTTAGAGACGTTGGGATGGGGACGCTATCCCGAATTGTCCAGGTGGGTCCATAAGTGGAGAAGCTTCCCTAGCTGGGGTGCAAGTAGATGCGACTAGGGAAGAAGGGTCAGAGGGGGTGCTGGGCTATAAGCCGTGAAGACAGAGGCAAGCCAAGGAACAGAGGCAGCCTCTAGAAGCCTGAAGAAGACAAAGAAACCTATTTTCCCCTTAAGCCTGGAGAAAGGAGTGCAGCCCTGCCGACACCTTGAACTCAGCCCCATGAGTCTTCTGTCCTACAGAAGTGCCTAGTGAACAGATGTTAGTAAGGGAAAATGAGTATCACGTCTAAGGGAACTCTGTACTCTCTTTGAATTTTTCTGTAAATCTACAACTATTCTCAAATAAAGTTTGTTCACAATACAAATGAGGTTCCAGTTAAATAAAGCAGTCACAGGAATGATCAGGACAGCAAAGGGAATACAATCAATAATATTGTAACAACTCTGGCAACAGATGGTGGCCACACTCCTTTTGTTCCATGTACAATTGTTGGATGGCTACACGGTGCACCTGAAACTAACATAATATTGTGTATGGACCCTTCTTCAATTAAAACTTTGTTTTTTATTCTTTTTTACTTTTAAATATTGTGTTTATGTATTTGACAGACAGAAAGAACACCAATGGTGGAGAGGCAGGCAGAGGGAAAGGGAGAAGCAGACTCCCTGCGGAGCAGAGAGCCAGGCATGGGGCTCCATCCCAAGACCCTGAGATCATGACCTGAGCTGAAGGCTGATGCTTAATGACTAAGCCACCGAGGCACCCCTCAATTAAAACTTTTTTAATAAAAAAGAGGGGCACGTGGGTAGCTCAGTTAAGCATCTGCCTTTGGCTCAGATCATGATCTCAGGGTCCTAGGATCAAGCCCCTTGACAGGCTCCCTGCTTAGTGGGGAGTCTGTCTCCCTCTGACTCCCCACCATGAATGCTCTTTCTCTCAAATACAAATAAAATCTTTTTTAAAAGTTTTTAATTAAAAAGATAAACTGCCCCATGCCTGACCAATTACATCAGAACCTCTGTCTTGGGGATCAAGCATCAGGATTTAAAAAAAAAAAATCTCTCTAGGTGGTTCAGACCTACAGCTAAGGTTGAGAGCCACTCATCAGAGAAAGCACTTCATAAAGCCTAGAGCATGATGGAAAGGCAGGGTGTTAGGATTCACCAACCAATGTATTATTATTATTATTATTATTTTTAAATTATACAAGTAACAGTGACCATTGTAAATTTAAAAACCTAGGGAAAAATAAAAATCAAATCACCTAGAATCCTACCCCCTAGTAATATAGCCACTGTTATTGGTGAATGTCTTTTTGTACTTTTTTCCTCCTAGATAGCTAGTTATGATTATTCCTGTTCTTTTTTTTAAAGCTCTTGCTTTTTTTAAAAAAAAGATTTTATTTATTTATTTGACAGAGAGAGATCACAGGTAGGCAGAGAGGCAGGCAGAGAGAGGAGGAAGCAGGCTCCCTGCTGAGCAGAGAGCCCGATGTGGGGCTCGATCCCAGGAGCCTGAGATCATGACCTGAGCCGAAGGCAGAGGCTTCAACCCACTGAGCCACCCAGGCGCCCCTATTCCTGTTCTTCCTATCAAAACACACAAGTGGGGGTCCCAGGTCTCCTGCAGCTTCTGTTGTCCTCAGGGAGGTTGGGGAGCCCAGCCCTGTGAGAAGAGCTGGAGGAGTGGCTGATGTTGAAACCCCATGAAAACCCAGCTTAGACCAACATGCCTTGGCAATGCCACCTACTAATTAAGTGAGGGCACGGCATGGCCCCCAGCACCATGACACTTTAGCCAATGGGAAGTTGCTCCCATATCATCACGCCATCTCTCCAGCCCTGTTTTCTCCTCTCATGCAGGACACCCAAAGACACAAGTCCGAGAACAGTCCTCCCCACGGTGCTGGCCCAGGACCCAGCATGAGCAGCGTCCACCTGCCAAGCCTTCCCCCTCTCCGCCCCCTGTGGGCCACAGTCACCAACCTGCCACTAAATATTTAATATTGTGGAGCTCTTCAAATGGCCCGGCTGGTCCACATCTGCTGGCCCCTGTTTAAGAGCTACGCCTGCAAGTCACAAGCTCCTGGAACAGCAGTCTAAAGAGGGACCACATGCTCCTGAAGGTTCTGTGTGAATTCTGGGTCACACTGTGACTTCAAGGGAGTGGCTTGACTTCTCAGGGGTCTTAATTCCTTATGTACGTGATGCAGGCAGGACTCCCACGGGCTGGAGGGAGGCTTAAGGAGGGAATGCATCCCAAAGTTTGGCACATGGTATTCAAATATCGGTAGTTCTGTTTTGTCTTTCTTTTTGCTTTCTTTCTACATTATGCTTCCCTCTTCCTTTTGGAGAAGAAGAAGGGACTCAAAAGCAGGGAAGCTACTCATTCATTCTCAGCAGATATTTATGGTGAGAGTGCCTTGTGCTAGAGGCCAAGAGGACAGCAGGGCTTGTGCTGAGAGGGCCCTGGAGCCCCAGAATCAGACAGGGCGGGGCTTCTAGCACCTTCCCTGAGCAAGGACGCCACTCTCTGAGGCTCATTTCAGACAACTTTAAAACGGGAACAATAAGGGGCACCTGGCTGGCTCAGTCAGTGGAGTATGCGACTCTTGATCTCTGAGTCATGAGTTGGAGCCCCGAGTTGGGTGTAGAAATTACACTTAAACAAATAAAATCTCTGGGGCGCCTGGGTGGCTCAGTTGGTTAAGCGACTGCCTTCGACTCAGGTCATGATCCCGGAGACCAGGGGCTGAGCCCCATATCGGGCTCCCTGCTCGGCTGGAAGCCTGCTTCTCCCTCTCTCACTCCCCCTGCTGGTGTTCCCTCTCTAGCTGTGTTTCTCTCTGTCGAATAAATAAATAAAATCTTTTAAAATAAATCTCTTGGGATGCCTTATAGCTTAGTTGGCTAAGCGTCCAACTCTTCTCTTGATTTCGGCTTAGGTCATGCCCTCAGGGTCCTGGGATGGAGCCCTGCATCAGGCTCTGTGCTCAGTGGGGAGTCTGCTTGAGGCTTCCCTCTTTTCCCTCTGACCCTCCCCCTGCTCATGTGCATATGCGGTCTTCCTCAATCTCTCTCTCAAATGAATAAATCTTTAAAAATGTTTTTTTTTTAAAGATTTTATTTATTTGACAGAGAGAAACACAGCCAGAGAGGGAACACAAGCAGGGAGGGTGAGAGAAGGAGAAGCAGGCTTCCTGCTGAGCAGGGAGCCCGATGTGGGGCTTGATCCTGGGTCTCCGGGATCATGACCTGAGCCGAAGGCAATCGTTCAACCAACTGAGCCACCCAGGCGCCCCTAAAAATGTTTAAAAAATAAAATCTTTAAAACAATAATAACATAGGAACAATAAAGTATCTCACAGGAGTCTTGAGAAGAGCAAAGGAAAAGATACTTGTAAAGATGCTTAATGAGCGGCAGGTAACTATGTAATCAGGAGGCTAGAAGTTGAATAAGTGGGGCCGAGTGGGGACGGCTATCCAGTAGAAGAGGCCCAGAGACCACGGCCTGAGGACCGCGCCGGAGTCCCACTAGTGGAGCTTGCTGTCCTTTAAGGTAATTACACAGATAACAAAACCAAAGGCCTGGGGAGCAGAGGGCTCACTCAAGAGGCACAAAATCAGGACCTAAGCCAGGTCTCCCCCTATTCAAGTCACATATTTTCCCCCCAATTCACATATTTCTTATTTATTTATTTGTTAACTAGAGACAGAACACAAGCAGGGGGAGTGAGAGAGGGAGAAGCAGGCTTCCTGTCGAACAGGGAGCCTGATACAGGGCCCGATCCCAGGACTTCAGGATCATGACCTGAGATGAAGCCAGATGTTTAATGACTGAGCCACCCAGGTGCCCCCAATTCACATATTTCTGAAGTTGCTACCACACTCAGAGAGACCCACCAATAAGCATTTATGTATTGCATTCTTTGCTGGGCCGACCCCCTGGGTAGCTGCTTCTCTGGCCTATTGTGGAGGATACAATATGGAAAAGAGGCCATGAGCTTGGCCAAAGGGTTAAGGACCAACAGGAGGGATCCCTGGGGAACCTGACACTCGGGGCAGGACAGGGGCAGGGCAGATCCCGAGTCAGCAAGGTCAAGTAAAGGGAGATGGGGAGAAAGAGCCCTCACTGAGATACACCAGGTTCCCTGCCCCTGCGTGCTCTCCATTGAAACCTTCACTTTTCACAACAGCCCAGCCCATAGTCTTGTTAAAGGGTACACTGAGGCATATTAAAATTTTCAAGTGTGTAATAGGGCATATATCGATTTTAACTGAGTAGCACCAAACCAGCAGGGGGGACCTGGGGGAGAGCTTTTTTAGGGAGAAGAGGCAGAGGCAGAGCCGGGAAATCACTTCATTGGCTATACAGCTTATGCGGTTGCCTTATTTGGGGAAGCCCAGGTGGCTGTCTTCGCTTGGTTGTCCTTACGTTTAATTTTTCTCGGATTTCTTGTGTGCAGCTGTGCTTGATTCTGGATTAAGTTTTGGTTTGCTTGCTAGGCTAGCAAGGAACCAGAGCTGCCTGATCTAAAGGTCTCTCTGTTCAATGAGAATGAAGGGAGGAATTAAGGGAATTAAATATGAAAAATGGGAAAATGAAAGAAAAGAGGATGAATGAATGGTCTATTTTTTAAGGTAAATGTATTTATTTAAAGCAAAAATGGGGGGACGCCTGGGTGGCTCAGTTGGTTAAGCAACTGCCTTCGGCTCAGGTCATGATCCTGGAGACCCGGGATCGAGTCCCACATCGGGCTCCCTGCTCGGTGGGAAGCCTGCTTCTCCCTCCTTCACTCCCCCTTGCTTGTGTTCCCTCTCTGGCTGTGTTTCTCTCTGTCAAATAAATAAAATCTTTAAAAAAAAAATAAAATAAAGCAAAAATGGGGGGCACCAGGGTGGCTCAGTTGGTTAGGAGGCTGCCTTTGGTAGGGGTCATGATCCTGGGGTCCTGGGATGGAGCCCTGCATCAGGCTCCTTGATCAGTGGAGAGTCTGCTTCTCCCTCTGCCTGCTGCCCCCCCTGCTTGTTCTCTTTCTCTCTCTCTCTCTTTTTTTTTGTCAAATAAATAAATAAATAAATACAATCTTTAAAAAAGAAAAAAGAAAAAAATTCAAACTAAGTTTTATGTCCAACATGGGGCTCCAACTCACGATCCTGACATTCAGGAGTGGCAAGCTCTACCAACGAGCCAGGCGGGCGCCCCTTTATTATCTTTTTCATACATAAAATAATACATGTAACACCTGCGAGTCATAAAACACCGAGAGGATGAACACCCTTGAACCCACCACCAAGCTAAAGACAATAGTTACCAACAACTGGTACCCACTTAGGACAGCGGCTCTCCGGGCTGTCGCATGCTGAGTGCCCTGGGGAGCGGAGACAACCTCTCACCCTGAGAAGCCGATGGGACTGGTCTGGAGTTTGGTCTGGGCATCTGGATTTATTTATTTATTTTTTCTTCTTTAAAGGTACTTGGACTTTTAAGACCTCCCTAAGTGATTCTCGCGTGCAGCCAGGTTTGAGAACCACTCACTTGTCCCCGCCCTTCCTCTCCACGGCCCCCAACTTCACCACCTTCACCACCATCCCCGCACCGACCCCTCCACCTCCCCGCCCCCGCCGGGAACCAACATCCTCCCCTGTTTCCCGGACTAGCGACGTTTGGGATTGATGTCCCTCCCGCCACGCGAGGGCGCCAGAGCAAAAAAACACAACCTCCTTTCTCTCCGCGCGGTCGGTATCGCGCTGAGGCGGCTTGGCCCTCGCGGCACCCCGTCGTCCGTCCGTTGCCCTCGGCAACGAGCGGGGGAACGGCCGGCGTCGGTGCGGCGCGGTGCGGCGGGACTGGCCGGCCTCGACTGGGGCGTGCGAGGGCTCAGCGCGGGCACTTTTCGGAAGCTGCGGGCGCGAAGAAACGTAAGTCGGAGGGTGGGCTCGGCCGGGGCCGGCGTGGGAGCCGGGACTCGCGAAGCCCGGCCGCAGTGGCCCCGCGCTGGCGGGAACCGCACTGGGCGTCCGCCCTGGCGCGCTCTGGGTCCGACGCCTTGCTCCGCAGCCCGGTTTGTCACATGTGGACATTGGCGCTGCGTGAAGGATGCGACCGATCCGGGACCGGAGTCTCGTTTCTTGATTCCTGTTGCGGAGCTTTTCCGCGGGCGGCTTACAGGGCAAGGAAGTAGTGTGTTCACCTTGCCACGGTTTCAAGACAGGTTGTGAAGTGGCGGCCGCTGGCTGAACTTGGTCCATAGACGAGGATTATTTTCCCCCAGCTCTGAGCACTGAGTCTGAGGCTTGGCCTGGACGCAGACCCCTCCGCATATTCAACAGACGTTCCGTAAGCACCGTAGCCAGGGGCCGTGTAGACCCTGCCTGCCCTGGCTGCTCAGGGAGAGAGGTGCCTGCAGTGACAGTGCACTGTGCTTTGAAGTCCCCATTGTGTTCCCATTTTGCTCGGTGACCCGGGCACACTGTTTCCTCTCTGGGTCTGATTTTTCATTTGTAAGTTGAAGGATGTGCCCTCCATGCTAATCCAGAGCACTTCCAACTGTGACAGCGGGGCTGGGGTGCTCCCCCCGGGTTGCCAGAGCCAGGGCATGTTGCTCCCCACAGGCAGCCTCTTGCTGCCTGCAGAGCCCAGGCCTGGTCTGACACTGAGATGAATTAGGATCCCAGCCGTTTCATTTCCTCTGCTTCCTCGCTCTGTGGTCTTGGGCAAGTCCTTTTACCATTTTGAACTTGAGTTTGTTCATCTGCCAACTAATGGATGATTACAACAATGAAAAAGATCATATATGTCAAGAGTTTGGCTCATAGACATGTTCCTGAAATTATTATCCGTGTTACTTTGTGAGGATCGTAGAAGTCCCCAAGTGTCTGGGCCAGCATTGCTAGGAGTGGTTCCCTGCCATCATCTGCAGGGTCCTCCATGGTGTCTGGCTCAGTCCCGGCTTATTTAAAGTGATGATTTGCAAATCATTTGAAAAATGCTGATGCCTGGGGCCTGCCCTAAGCCTTGTTTGATGTCATGGGTCTGGAGTGGGGTGATTCCAGGGGGCAGCCAAAAGGTGAGGACCACTCATTAGGGGGCTTCAGCAGGCTCATTTGCCTACCATTGCCGCTCTCCTCAGATGGCACTCCCCACGCTGCCCTCTTACTGGTGCAGCCGGAGGCTCCTGGACCAGCACATGGCCCGACAGCGACACCAGGAGCAGGAGGCCCGGCTTCGGCAGCAGTGGGACCAGCACAGCCGCTACTTCAGGATGTCTGATATCTGTAGCTTCAAACAGGCAGAATGGAGCTCCAACACCTCCTACCAGCGGAGGTAACTATGGTGACCTTAGGGGCAGAGGCAGGAAGCCATTTCTTGGTCAGAGTGTGTGGCTTTAAGAACCCGGGCGGTGGTGGTAGGGGAGTGAGACTTAACAGCATGTTTTCTGGAGGAATTTGCTGGACAGCATAGATTCCCTGCATGGTCATGTGCTTCCAACTGAAAATTGAAAAGAAAGATTATCAATGAAATAATACATTTGCATTAAAAAAGAAAACAAGAAATATATGTAGAATCTGGGAGTCTCCGGGTGCCCCTTTGTCCCCAGAGAGAACCACAGTTAACAGTCTGATGTGGATTCTCCCGAGCTTTTCCCCAGCTTGTGTGTATAATACACGCACACGAGTATATGCGCTGTTGCAGAAATACATGTAAAAAACGTGGAAGGTAAAGCATAGGCTTTGGAGTTAGACAAACCTAATCCCAAATCCTGACTGTGTCACTTGATATACAAATGAGCCTAGTTTCCTCCTCCGTGACACGGGGCTACAACAGAACCTACTCTGTAGGATTTATGATTAATGGGAAGCCTTCCACATATCTAGTACCTCGCAATTTCTCAAGTGTTAGCTAGTACTGTGACCGCGTGCATATGTGCGCCCACTGTACATTTTCTTATTGCGAAACCAAGATGCTATTATGCATAGTGTTCTGTGACCTGCTCACACTCTCCTGTGTCACCATGTCACGCCCACCTCAGCCTCTTTAGCCGCACGGCAGAGCTGAGTGTGCTGGTGGGGCCATCGCATGACTGATGAGGGAGGGCTCCTTCTCACCCAGCATGCATGCCTACCAGCGGGAGAAGCTGAAGGAGGAGAAGAGGAAGCAGCTGGAAGGCAGACGGGACAGACTCAGGCAGCTGCTGCGGGAGGAGCAGGGCCTGCACGCCAGAGAGCTGGAGGCCCTGCGGCTAAGCGTGGACCTGCGGGAGGGCAGGATCCGGGAGCGGCACAGCAATCTGAAGCTGGCCAGAGAAGAGCAAAGGAAACTGGTAACTTCTTCTAGCCCCTTGGGAGCCTACAGAGCGGGAGTGTCCCCAGCTCGTGAGTGCGGCTTATGTGGGGGCTGCCCTGGGTACTCTGGTCTCATGAGCCAACAGTTAATGGCAGAGCCGGCAGGAGGAGGGGCTTGTGCTATGTTGTTCTTCACGCATGTTCTGCACGAGTCACCTCTGTTCTCTTTGGCCCCTTACATCATGACCTCTGGTCCCGTGGTCCCGCAGAGGCCTGGCACAAGTATCTTCCAAGTACTCGTGGCCATTGGTGAGCCCCAGTCTGTGTTCTGAGCCTGCTGTATCTTTTGCAACAGATCTGTCACATCTGGGACCCATGTGTAGCACCAGATCTTGGCACCCTTCCATCAGCATTGTGGCAGTCACTTGTCAGGGCTGTCTGGTTCCATTCTGTTGTCTCCCAGAAATGGGCTGCAAGGCAGGCGGGCGGTCTGAAGGGCAGGTGCGGCGACAGTGAGCCAGGGGAGGGGCTCTCAGCCCGAGCTGACCTCCGCTGGGGGTTATCCAAAACGTGAACGGATTTGAAAAGTGACGTCAGCCTTTGTGTTTTCTTGACAGATTGCTGAACAACTTTTATATGAACACTGGAAAAAGAACAACCCCAGGCTTCGAGAGGTAAAAGCCTTGGATTTGCCTAAGTAGATGAAATCATGTTTCCCCTTGTTTTGAAACTTGCATCTCTTACTGGGGTGAAACAGGAGAGAACAGCCACCTGAAAAATGCACCAGGCCGATCTGGTTCGTCTGGAGCTCAGCTAACACTTACTGAACTTTTGCTGCCTGGTCTTGCACTGGGGCATGTGGAGATTAGATGGGGTCCCCACTCTTCAGGAGCTCACAGCCCAGTGCGCAGCTCGTTACAGGGCAGGTTGCAGTGGGCTGGGCAGGCCGGGAAGGATGGGCGCTGAGCCAGGGCCCCCAATTCAGCTGGGGGTCAGAGACCTACCTCAGAGGAGCTGTTGGGATAGAGAAGTTTGGAAGGACATGGGCTTCTATCTGATGGTGGGGAGGTAAGGAAAGGGCATTCCAGACTGAGGCGGCCGAGGGAGGATCAGGCCTGAGCGAGCGGAGAGATCAACAGTGGCTGCGAGGTTGCACTGTCAGAGAGGGAAGGGGGGACTGTAGGAATTGAGGCTGGTGAGGCAAGCAGGCCCAAACCCCGGCCAGCCTTGTGTGGCCTCCTCCTGGAAGCATGGGGAGCCCCTGGATGATTTTAAGCAGCGGTACAGCGGGACCTAGCTGCATTTCGGGGAGCAGTAGTAGCTTTGGTAGCACTGTGGGGGTCAGCAGGAAGGGGTGAGGCCAGGGCAGTGATGGTGGAGGCCAGATACCCCAGTCGGCAGGAGAAAGGAGGACAGTGGGCGAGACCTGGAGGCGAGGGAGTGCGGGTCTGGCTTAAGTGGCATCATTCCACGGAGACTGGGCTAGAGGAAAATGACCTGTGATGTTGTCAGTAATTCATTTCAGCTTAAACTTTGTGTCTTTCTTTGGTGGGATGAGTTTATTTATTCCTAATTATATTTGGAAATTGCTAGTCACTAAGTAATGGAGCAGTTTGGTGCCTTGGGCAGTTAGCATTAAGACTTGCCCTGGCCGTTTGAGGATGCTGGTAGGTGCTCCAAAGTCTACTCAGAAATGTTTATTTAGAGCACTCAAATTAGGGATGAGGCTGGCTTTGTCGGTTAAGCATCTGCCTTTAGCCCAGGTCATGAACCCAGGGTCCTGGGATCAAGTCCCGTATCAGGCTCCTTGCTCAGCAAGAGGCCTGCTGCTCCCTCTGCCTGCTTCTCCCTTTGCTTGTGCTGGAGCTCACTCTCTGATGGATAGATAAAATCTTGAAAACAAAACAAAATGGGCACTTGGGTGGCTCAGAGGGTTGGGCCTCTGCCTTCGGCTCGGGTCATGATCTCAGGGTCCTGGGATCGAGGCCCACATCGGGCTCCGTTCTCAGCAGGGAGCCTGCTTCCTCCTCTTTCTCTGCCTGCCTCTCTGCCTACTTGTGATCTCTCTCTGTCAAATAAATAAACTATAAAAAAAAACCCCAAAAACCTCAAATTAGTTACAAATATTTACATAAAAATTTAAAGTTTTGGGGCGCTTGGGTGGCTCAGTTGGTTAAGCGACTGCCTTCGGCTCAGGTCATGATCCCAGAAACCTGGGATCGAGTCCCACATCGGGCTCCCTGCTCGGCGGGAAGCCTGCTTCTCCCTCTCTCACTCCCCCTGCTTGTGTTCCCTCTCTGGCTTTGTGTTTCTCGCTGTCAAATAAATAAAGTCTTTAAAAAAAAAATTTAAAGTTTGCATAGACAATTTCCCAGATAAAAGCTTTTAGACAGTGCTGTAATTCATTTTCTGATCCAAAAGATTCTTTAAATCCAAATCTTTTTTTTTTTTTTTTTGAAGTAGGCTCCACGCCCAGAGTGGAGTTCAACATGGGGCTTGAACTCAGGACCCTGAGATCAAGACCTGAGCTAAGATTGAGAACTGGACGCTTAACTGACTGAGCCACCCAGGTGCCCCCATCTCTTCTTAATCACCCCAAACGTGTTGCATGTGTTGCTACGGGAGTACATGTCTATTCAACTCTGCTTTGCAGAGGGAGTTTTGAGGAGCCAGGCAAAAGACTGAGTCTGTTCCTCAGCCAGCCCGTGCTGCTGTCGGGCCTGGCGTGCTTTGGAGCAGCCGGGGGTGGCCTTTCCGATCCAGTTTCCATGTCAGTGGCCACTGCCCAGCTCCTGCTCCACCGCAAGGGTGCCGGGAGAAAAGTTTGTGCTCCTTTGTTAAACTCTTAAGATCTGTTTAGAACTGCCTGGTCCTTTAAGTCAGCAAACACTGACTGGCGTTCGGACCGTACGTGTTGGGGTCACCTCGTGCTCCCTGGAAGGTACCTGGGCCTCCCTGAGTCCTCGCATAGGGAACTTAGGGTCGCTGCCAGTGCGCCCTGCAGCGCGTCTGTCGCAGGAACCAGTGAGGAAGTTAATCTTCTCTGCATTCTCCCCCTCAGATCGAATCCGCCCTTCACAAGGAGCATGTGATAAACTCTTGGAAAATGCAGGAGGAAGAAAAAAAACAGGTGTGGTATATGACTTGGGAAATAAGAGTCTTGTGTGCTCTGTGTCTCCATGGCCCTGAAGTTTTCTTGTTTTCGATGTTAGTGCCTCCGGCCCGTTACCGATCTTACGTAACATGCTAACACTAGGCGGCGATCGCTCTTACACGTGCAACGATCTGTTGTGCACACCCCCGGGGGCAGAGTCACACCAGGTGACCAGGGAGGGCCACTGGCAGGTGGAATGCACATCTTAAAGGTCACTGTTGATGCTGGCAGTCTCGTTTCATGTAGTCTGCATCGTAACCTCTCAACCTTAGCGCAGCCCCTCTGGGGACAAAGGTCCACATCTCCATGAACCCACAGCTGTGCCTCTGGGTTAATTTTGGAGAGTATTTTGCTGACTTTTGAAAGGGGAAGGAACCCCGACATTCTTGAGCCCCTCCTCTGTGCCAGGCCTTGGGCTGTGTGCTTCCCCAGCATCGTCTTGAGGAAAGCATCACTCCCATGATTGTCACCGTGAGAACAGAGCCCAGGAAGACGCCCCCTCGCCCAGGGTCACACAGCTGATAAGTGGCATGACCCACTCTGGCGTACGCACGTCCGAATGGGGACAGTGGCGGGGGACTGGGTCTTTGCTGGCCACGTTACAGATACCGACCTGGGTTCCTTGGGGTCCACGTAGCAAGAAGCCACCAAAGAGGAAGAGAACAAACGGTATGAAAACGAGTATGAACGGGCCCGGAGGGAAGCACTGGAGCGGCTGAAAGCAGAGGAGGAGAGGAGGCGGTTGGAGGGCAAACTCCAGGCTGAGGCGCTTCTGCAGCAGATGGAGGAGCTGAAGCTGAAGGAGAAGGAGGTGAGGACGCGGTCCAGGCTGCCTCCTCCCTTGCAGCCGCCTGTCGTTACAAAGCTCTGCTGAAAAGGTCCTGTGTGAGGGAAGGGATGATTCTAAGAAATGCAGCAGTGTTGGGTTCTCCCTTCTCACCTGTCTTCCCAGCTGTGGTTTTCCATCCTCCAGGTTGTATGCTCAGATTCTAGAATGTTCAGGATATGGAGAGAGTACCTGTTCTCTTAGGTGTGTTTCCAGAGCGGCTGCATGAGAAACCTCGTAGAACTTGGCTTCTCCAGGGCACTGAGTAGACCTGACTTAGTCTGAAATTCTAGCACACAGCTCTACCTCTCCTCAGCTCGCAGGCTGGGGACCTCAAGGCATAGATTGGTTCAAGAGGCTGTTTGGTTCAGGAGGCTGTTTGAGAATACTGTGCAGTTTCCTAGAGCTAGATTCCTGGGCTGGATCTTCCCGTTCAGATGAGGTGAAGCCTCTCCTTCCTCAGGCCCAAATGATTGAGGAAACAGGTCCTTAATGCCCACTGTCTGCTCGACGCCAAGCGCTGCGCTGGGCTCCAGAGACAGCTGTGCGCAGGGCCCCCAGCCATGGCCCTCACCTGTGTCGGGCGGGGGAGGCAGGTTAAGTTACCGTAAGGGCACTTACTGTTGGACGAGTGCAGGGTCCTGTGGGAGCGTGGAGCATGGTTCTCATCCTTGTCCACAGGCGCGGGAAAGGCTCTTGCAGGAAATGAATGAGCCAGGCGCAAGGCTGACCACCCCTGGCTGGGCGATTCCTGTTGGCTTGTATCTGGTGAAAATGCAGATAAAGAATGAAGGGCGCTCTGATTCTGATGACCTTAACTGGACTTAATTGTCATCATCACCACAGGCCACCAAACTGAAGAAGGAGCAGGAGAATCTACTAAAGCAGCGCTGGGAGCTGGACAGGCTGGAGGAAGAGAGGAAGCAGATGGCGGCATTACGGCAGAAGGCAGAGCTGGGGTGTGTGTGGGAAGGGCCCCCAGTGGCTGCCCTGGCCAGGAGGGCGAGCTTGTCACTCCCCCTGACGTGCATGTATCCCAAACCAGAGAGGATACAGTCTGTAGTAAGCAGCAGTCTGATCTCAGTAATTATTTTTAAGACACTGAAGGCAGCCCCGGTTTTGCTCATTTCTAGACGCTTTTTAAGACATCAGTATAACGTGCAACTCAACAGGCGTACACAGCAGATCCAAGAGGAACTGGTGAGTCTGGGTCAGCCTGGCATTTCTTTTAACCCTCTTTGGAAGAAAATGCTCTCCATTAATCAGCAGCTGAGTGCATTCTCATAAAACACCAGGGAGATTCTGCCTTGCTCAGCCCTGCAGTCCCCGTCTCTCCTCAGAGGGGTTTGCTGTGGTCTCCTCCTAGATACGTTTACATGACGCCCTGAGAGATAAGCAGTGGGGTTCTTTAAAAATTGAAGTGGCATTCCTCAGTGTCTTTACCCAACAGTAAACCTCAGACATTGGGAGTGAGCTTGTTCTTTTGTACTAGCTGCTCAGGCTTTCTGTTAGGTATGCCTGTGAGCCCCTTAGGGATGCAGCAGGGTCGGGGAGATTGAATGAGCAAGGCACTCACCTCTGTCCCTGCCTGCAGCAGTCAGGGCGGGCCAGGGGTGGTGGTGCCTCTGTCGGGCCAGCTCGCAGCTTTTCCCATCTTGGGACCTCCAGAGCTCCCTGGTTCACAGCCGGCTCCCTGCCGATCGCTTCTGGTTCTTCCTTCTTACAGCGCGGCCGCAGTGAGCATTTTGCACACGTCTTTGTGCCTTTGGGTCTCCAGTCTGTTCTTAGAAGTGAGACTGCTGCCCAACTGTGTTCTCAAAGCTGTGCTGCCAGGCCTGTCCCAGGGCAGGGACATGTATGTGGCAGCATAAGGGTCTCCCTTGGAAAGGGAAAGCTCCTGGGCCTCTCCTGCATGTTTTAAAACCATCCCTAAGTCGTTCTACCCTGACTTTTCCCATCTCTCTCGGGAACCATTGGAAGCCTCACGAATGTCTACTGTCAGTGCTGAGAGCAGAAGGGAGGGGCTGTGGGATGCAGGCTGGGGCTGCCCCCACTGTGCTTCCTCATCCGCCCAGGAGGCGGACAAGCGCATCCTGCAGGCGCTCCTTGAGAAGGAGGACGAGAATCAGCGCATGCACTTGGCCAAGAAGGAGCAGGCCCTGGCCGACGCAGCGTGGATGAAGCAGGTCATCGAGGAGCAGCTGCAGCTGGAGAGGGAGCGGGAGGCAGAGCTGCAGCTGCTGTTGAGGTGAGAGGCGGCACCGACACTCCTGGCCTTTACTCGGTCCCTCACATCCGCAAGGGTCCCTCACAATACAAGGGCCCCGCGGGGGTCTCCCTGATGACTGTGACCCCTGCCCTCGCTCAGCTGTTCGTCGTGAGGAGCACGTGACTGCTAACGGACTTGGCTCCTGGGTGCTTCCCTGAAGAAATCATTAGGGCTCAGAGTAAGGGTCTGTTCATTTAAAATTTTAGAATTGGATAGGGAATTGTTATAAACTATGGAGATGCTTTACTACAAATGGTTCTGAATCCTAAAAGCTAATCTAGGAGATTGAAATAATCAAATACCAGGTGATAGTTACTGAGCACGGATTGTGGGCTGGACAGTGTGCAAAGAGCTTTCCCGTCCTCATTGTACTGAATCCTGACATCGGGACTCGAGGAGGAGGGCGAGCCAGCAGTGACCTCAGGAGCGAGGTGACAGAGCCCAGGCGCCGCAGGGCTCCCCTCCCTCTCCAGGGTCCTGACAGCGTCAGTCGCTCTGGTGTCCACACGGCCTGGGCGCAGGTTATCACCGTTGTGTTATGTAAGGAGGCGGGAGCAGGGCTGGGGCAGCCCAGAGTCCTTCCTGTAGGAGCGCTCTCGGTGAGCTTGTCCGTAACTGTCGCCTCTGGAAGGTTGCGTGCAGAAGCTGCTGTGAAGGTTGGCCCACAGAAGATGCGTGCACCGGTACGCCCGGGCCTTGGTGGCTCTCGAGGGGTCCTCTGCTGTCCGGGGCGGTAAGGGGCCTGCTCTCATCCGCGCTGTCTTCCCAGGGAGGAAGCCAAGGAGATGTGGGAGAAGAGAGAGGCCGAGTGGGCCCGGGAGAGGAGCGCCCGAGACAGACTGATGAGCGAGGTAACCCCAGCTGCCAGCACGTGCTCACCCTGCCAAATGTTCTGCAACACAGGCCCCTCTGGTCATCTAAAGAGATTTTTTAATGCCATTATGAGAATAGTGTCAACTTATTAGAAAAAAAAAAAAGTACAGGCAGTAAACATCCCGTGACCCAGACCGCCAGCATCTACAGCCATCATCACTTGGTTTCCTTCTGTGCATTCCCTCTGATACCGGGCTGTGCGATTTCAAGCATTCTAACATACGTACTCTCATCTTCCTTGTAGTTTGTCTTCTACTCCCTTCTTGTAGGTATTTTTTTCCTAATTTTGAGGCATTACAAGAAACATTGCAGTGAACATCTTGGTGCATAAAGCTTTCCATTTTCCATATTTAGGATTTTTTTTTCTTGGGGTGTATAACCAGAAGTGGATTCTTGGAGGAACATAACTATTTTCTTTGTCAGGATTTAAGGAATGCATGCGAGGCATTCCCCATTTATAATTTTTTTAAAAAGATTTTATTTATTTCACAGAGAGAGAGATCAGGAGCAGGCAGAGAGGCAGGCAGAGAGAGAGAAGAGAGCCCCATGCAGGCCTTGATCCCAGGAACCTGAGACCATGACCTGAGTTGGAAGCAGAGGCTTTAACCCACTGAGCCCCCCAGGCGCCCGAGGCATTCCCCATTTAGGAGGAAATCTTTGAGGGGCTCCTGGCTGGCTCAGTTGGTGGATTATGCACCTCTTAATCCTGGGGTCATGAGGTTGAGCCCCACATTGCAGGTAGAGATTCCATTAAAAAAAAAAAATTAAGAAAAGGAAATCTTTTAGAAAAAAACCTTCATTATCCATGATTGAAAGTCAGAGTGATTTAAAATGTAAATTATATTTTGTGCATGTCATTTTGGAATCCGTGGGAAGTCAGGTTCCCAGTGGTGCCTTCTCACTTTGGGAACACCCGGAGTCTGCAACACCTTTTGTTTTACCTATTAAAAATGTTCCTCTGCATTGTGGCCACTTATGTGTGGAGCATAGTAGTTGGGTGTGGCAGGTGGCTTTCCACTGTTCATGGTTCTTGAGGCCTGACCGTGCTCTGCATGTAATCCTGTCCAGAAGGTTTCTGCCAGTCTGAGCAGTACATTTAAATCCAGACTCTGTCTCTGGTCATCTGTGTGGCTTGTGGTTTCTTTTCTAGAACTGGTGGGGAGTAAGACTCACAACCTTGTCGCCGTGTTCGTGCCTTGGGGAGGGAGCTCCACGCCCTCTGACCTTGCCGTGCCCCGCTGTTCTCCCTACCACTGTCTGTGCGCATTGTGTGTGGTGGGGATGGGTGGGAGGCAGGACACCATGTGGGCCAGTCCTATGATCTGGACTTGCCTTCACCTGGCATATTCAGACCCCAGGCTGAGGACAAGCTTGAAGCACAAGTCCCTGTTGGTGTCACACTGAAACCTGCCCTTTGCCTTCCCGCTGGGTAGGTTCTGACCGGGAGACAACAACAAATACAAGAAAAACTTGAACAGAACCGACGGGCACAGGAGGAGTCCCTGAGACACAGGGAGCAACTTATTCAAAATCTTGAGGAAGCAAGAGAGTCAGCCCGTCGTGAGAAAGAGGAGAGTGAAGAACTGAAATCGGCCAGGAAACAGGAGCTGGAGGCCCAGGTGGGCTCAGGCGGAGCGGGGGTCATGGGGGGAGGGAGCCTTAGCCACGGGGATGTGAGCTGCAGGCAGCAGGCCTCGCTGTGGCCCCTGCCCCGCTGTGGCACCGGGTGCCAAGACTCTGGACTTATTTCCGGGGCCTGGCACTAGGACCCTATCTGAGAAGCCCACTTTTGCTTTCCAGCTGAAGCCCCGACCCTCCTGATTAGTTCCAGCTTCCCTCCAGGTCCTCTGTGTGGGAGCAAGGCTGGCATGCCTGGCCAGCCTCTCTCTTTCCTGTCTGCATCTGCAAGCCTTTGGCGTGGTTTATTCAGTTGAAGACCTGATAGGGAGCACAGAATAATCTCCCAAGCACATGGGCACACCCAGAGCTTTTGCCTTTCCAGTCTTGTAAATGCCCTTCCTTCTTTTGGCACTTGCCTTCACTGTTCCTTAGCTGGGATCCTCCAGCTGGCATAGATCACGGGCTTTCCCTCGTGATCCAAGGCAGGGCTCTGCCCTGGGAACTTCGTCCTGGGTGACTGTGCTCTCGGTGGCCAGGTTGCAGAGCGCCAGCTGCAGGCATGGGAAGAGGACCAGCAGCAGGAGGAGGAAGAAGAGGAGGCGAGGCAGGCAGAGCAGCTCAGCGACACCCTGCTGCAGCAGGAGGTGAAGACGATGGCCGAACGGGGCTACCGGCCCAAGGTAGGGAGTCTGCAGGGGACGGCCCACGCTGCCGCGCCAACACTCAGCCTGGCCTCTGCTGTTCCAGGCCCATTGGTAGCCCTGCGCTCGGCTCCGCTTCCCACCGCCTCTGGTTCTTCCTCACTCCTCCTCTGATTCTCCCTTTTCTCGGCCAATAGAGGGCCTTGGTATGTGGTTGTTGCAGTCCTTGTTTGGGCTTGAGGTGATCTTGCTCGGGTCCTCAGCGCTGAGCTGCAGGGCATGCGACCCCTTCTGGGGCCGGGCGCCATCTAAGAGCCCCGGCGCGCAGCCCCTGGGAGGCGAAGGAGCAGTGGTGCTCGGTCCTAGCCGTGCACTCTTCCCACTCTGTGATCCTGTCTTCCCCTGCATCTTCTCCTGTCTCTTGAAGTACTTGAGTCACCCCTGTGCAGGACATCACTGTGTGCACAGAGAAGCAGCTGCCAGGGAGCTGAGAGCTAGAGCTCCGGGAGCTGAGGGACGGCCCAGCAGGCATGCCGCCCCCGCCGCTGCTGCACCACAGCCTTCCGGCCCCTCTGGCGCTCTAAAAGGCTGCAGGGCCAAGAGGCCGGCTCCTCCGCGGTCAGATAAGTCTGGGAAGCTGATGAGGCGGGTAGAGCAAGTGCTGCACTGGCTGCAGAACCCTTGCGTCCTGACTGGCTGGCGATCTCGAGGTGTAGGGAACGGCATGTTCTCAACTCACTTGACCATGGATCAGCGAGCGTCTCGGGACCAGGCTTTCACAGAGTGCACGTGGAAACATTATAAAAAAGGAAGAGGGGCACTTGGGTGGCTCCGTCAGTTCAGCGTCTGCCTTTGGCTCAGTCACGATCTCAGGGTCTTGGGATCGAGCCCCGCTCCCTCTGTCCTCCTGTGCTCTTGTTCTCTCTCTCGCTCTCCGTGTCCCAAATCAATGAACAGTATCTTTAAAAAAAAAGGTAATAAAGTGCCTTACTCAAAGCTTTGTCACTTGTAAATGAAAAAGCCATTTATTTATACTGCACTTTAAGTTCTTATTTAAGTTGGGATTAATTCCCAGTGTTCCCGAGACTGCCGATCTGATCAGACTTGTGTTTTCTTTCTTTCCTCAGCCCTGTGGACATCCCAGAATTGCTTGGAACTGACTTTGTTGGTACTGTAAGCATAGAAAGCAGGGATGCTGAGGCCTGCGGTACTCAGGCGCCAGATAGTTGTACCGTGTGCTGTTCGGATGTCCGGGCCACTGCAGAACGGTTCAGCGGGCCTGTTCCGGTCCGCGGTTAAGCAGAGCTAAGGGCAGCACCCAGCAGGAAGCCCTTTCCTGCCTTCCGTGTCCGACGATGGGGCTTTTGTAGTCCTGTACCCGCACAGTGCTGTCCCCTCCGAGCCGGGGCTTGTCCTGTGACAGGATGTATGGTTTCCTGTTGCCCCAGCCTAATTGTCAACCTCCAGTGAAGACTCCTGCTGGAGAAAGGAGAGAAGTTTCTCAGTTTTGAAGCCTGCTATTTTAATTTCATTATTCTGTTGAGAACAGACTCATAAGTCCTCGTGCCGTTTATTTCAGGGTTCATTATTTTAGTGGTCCTGGAAGGATCATGTCTTGTTTTCTGGAAGAAAAAAAGGCTGTGAACTCCGAGCCAGTCTGATGTTCCCCACAGATACTTTCTGGAAAGGTGACAAGAAGTGGGTCTTCCTTCGGGAAACATTTGGTATGACTTCCACAGAGAGCTCTGTGTAGGGTGATCCCAACATGTATGTTAGTGAGCCCCAGAAGGGAGCCTCAAAGGGCCAGCTGGGTGGCTAACTTTTTGGCTAACACTTTGGACCTCTCGTGTCTTGGGAAGGTCTTGGCCGTGTGCAGCCTTTGGGGATGTGTGTGCGGAGAGGAAGGGGCACTGAGCCTGAAGGGGTAGATCACACTCAAGCAGCCAGGCCAGAACTTCCCCTTCCCACTGCTCCATCAGTGTGACACAGTTCCAGATTAATCTCTGCGAGGAGTACAAGGTCCCTGCAGCAATAATCATATTTTTATGACTTGTACTTTTTTTCAGATTCTTCCTCTGAGATTTCAGTTTTCATTATATTGTATTTAAGATCGCACATCTCACTAAATTACAGCTAATTATAATGCTATATGCCAGGTTATTAAAAACCAGAGTTTATTAAAAAAAAATCCTGAGTGTAAGGGCTGCACTGCCTTCCACATCCATTGTGCTATAAAAACAAATCCGTATGCAAACTGCATCCGTAATATGTTTTTCGTTTTCTTGTCTTGAATTTCGTTGGCTATGATCCCCCGAGCACCACTTTCATTATGCTTGCGCATGTTTGCTTCCCCTGTTTCAGATGTTCATTCATTGGGAAATAAAGTTCTGGTGTGACAGCATGGCTTCCCGGCTTCGTTACTGTTGCTTTTAGTAATTGTTGCCGAGTGGGCCCTATAGAGTGAAAGATTTGTACTGACTTAATCCACATCTCCTGCAGCTCTGCATGTTTCCCACGACTGCTCACATTTTCTAGGTTATATCAATTTTTTCTTATGGAAATGGTGTCTCCCTCTAATTCCCACTGGATCCCCTTTTAAGTAAACCACAGGGAATTACTAGGAATCATACACTGAGTTCCAGTATAGATTTGATGTGGACAGAATGCCTGGTAAGTAGGCATGTAAATAATTACTGAATATTTCTTATTTCTTTCAATTTCTTGTTTTGGAAGCCTTTTATTGACACTGGTTTTCTCCCTAATCATTTAAATGTTTCCTTTCTAAACCTGGCCAAAGTAATAATTTCTAAATTTCGAGCTTCTGTTGCCTTACTGCTTCCAGTATAGCCCAGAGTCGTCCTCTCTCATGTATAATTTGTACTGTGATTATGTATGTATATTGGCTTTGTTGTTTTTAAGCACCTTTTTCTTTCTTTCTTTTTTTTTTTTTAATTTTTAAAGATTTTATTTATTTGACAGACAGAAACACAGCCAGAGAGGGAACACAAGCAGGGGGAGTGAGAGAGAGAGAAGCAGGCTTCCTGTCGAGCAGGGAGCCCGATGTGGGGCTCGATCCCTGGACTCCGGGATCATGACCTGAGCCGAAGGCAGTCGCCCAACCAACTGAGCCACCCAGGCGCCCCCCTTTTTCTTTCTTTAAGATCCTTTTTCTATTCCCTGTAAAATTAGTGCTTTTTAAATTATTCCTCACAGATTCTTCTATGACGTTCGGTTCCTTTAGAACAGATGGTGCTGAAGCCACTTCTAATATAAAGTAATTCTTATTTTCCGTATTTTCACTCTTTCTGCTCATTCAGCACATATTTTGAGTTAATTCTTTGAAGGGTGTCAGGTCTGTGTCTTTATACATTTTTTGGTCACGTAGCTGTCCCGTTGTTCCGGTACCATTTGTTTAAAAGAGTGCTTGCTTCATCATATCGCCTTGGCTCCTTTGTCAAAGATCAGTTGACTGTATTTATGTCAGTGTTATTTCTGGACTCCTTAGTCTGTTCCATTGATCTGTTTATTCTTTTGCCAGTACCATAAAATTCTATAGTCAGTACCACCGTCTTAATTCCTCTTGCTTTATTATTAAAGTCTTAAAGTGGGATAGTATCATTTGTTCTTTTCCTTCAGTATTATATTGGCTCTTCTCGGTCTTTTGCCTCTCCACATAAACTTTAGAATCAGTTTGTTGATAGCCACAAAATAACTTGCTGGAATTTTTTTTTAAAGATTTTTTATTTTTAAGTAATCTCTACACCCAATGTGGGACTCGAACTTGCAACCCTAAGGTCAAAGTCACGTTCTCCACTGACTAAGCCAGCCATGCTCTCCCCAGTTGCTGGGATTTTGACTGGGATTGCATTGAATCTATAGATCAAGTAGGGAATAACAATCTTCCTGCCCATGAACATGAAATAAATCTTCGTAAAACTTCATCAGATTTTGTACTTTTCTTCATATAGCTCTTAACATATTTTTTTAAAAAAAGATTTATTTATTTATTTAACAGAGAGAGAGATCACAAGCAGGCAGAGAGGCAGGCAGAGAGAGAGGAGGAAGCAGGCTCCCTGCTGAGCAGAGAGCCCGATGCGGGCAGAGGCTTTAACCCACTGAGCCACCCAGGTGCCCCACATTTTTTTTTTTTTTTAAGATTTATACCTATAGGGGCGCCTGGGTGGCTCAGTTGTTAGGCATCTGCCTTCGACTCGGGTCATGATTCCAGGGTCCCAGGATTGAGCCTCACTCAGGCTCCCTGCTCGGCGGGAAGCCCGCTTCTCCCTCTCTCACTCCCCCTGCTTGTGTTCCCTCTCTAGCTGTGTTTCTCCCAGTCATTAAAAAAAAAAAAATCTTTAAGATTTGTACCTATAGCATTTCATTTTTTTGGTTACTAATGTAATTAGAACTGTGTTTTTAATTTCAAATTCCACCTCTTCATTGCTAGTGTGTAGGAAAATAATTAAAGTTTGTACATTAACTTTCTGTCCTATAACTTTGCTATAATTGCTTGTTGGTTCCAGGAGTTTTTTTGGTTTATTCTTTCAGATTGATGATCATGTCATCTGTGAACAAAGCCAATTTTATTTCTTCCTAATCTGTATCTTTTATTTCCTTTTCTTGTCTTACTGCTTTAGCTAGAACTTCTGTGTTGAAAAGGAGTGGTGAAAGATGTCTTGTACCTGACCTTAGTGGAAAGCTCTGAATTTCTCACCATTAGGTATGATATTAGCAATAGGTTTTTGTAGATTTTTTAAAAAATATTTTGTTTATTTATTTGATAGAGAGTGAGATCACAAGTAGGTAGAGAGGCAGGCTGAGAGAGAGGAGAAAGCAGGCTCCCTGCCGAGCAGAGAGCCCGATGCGGGCCTTGATCCCAGGACCCTGAGATCATGACCTGAGCCGAAGGCAGAGGCCTAACCTTCTGAACTACCCACGCGCCCTGTAGATTTTTTTTTTTTTAAATCAAGTTGAAGAAGTTCCCCTCTCTTCCTAGTTTGCTAAGAGTTTTTATTATGAATGGGTATTGGATTTTTTCAGTTTTTTTCCTCCATCTATTGATATGATATGACTTTTCTTTTTTAGATTGTAGATATAATGGATTACTTTGATTTTTGAATGTTGAACCAGTCTTGTATACCTGGGATAAATCGAACTTGGTTGTGGTATATAATTCTTTTTATACACTACCAGGTTCAATTTGCTAATATTTTGTTGAGGGTTTTTGTATTTATGTTCATGAGAGAGATCTGTAGTTTTCTTCTCTGTTAATGTCTTTGCCAAGGTTTGGCTTTAGGGTAATGTGGGAATCACAGAATGGGTTTGCATTTATCTTCTGAAAAAACCTAGGGGAAATTGGTATATCTTTTTCCCTAAATGTTTGGTAGAATTCACCAGTGACTCCATTTGGGCCAGCCTGGTAATTTATTTTTGGAAGATTAATTATTGATTTAACTTTGTAAGTAGATGCAGGCCTATGGATATTGTTTCTTCTTGTGTGAATTTTGACGGGTTACGTGTTTCAAGGAGTCGGTTCATTTCCTCTAGGTTATCAATTTGTGGGCATGGAGTTGGTCATAGGAGTCCTTTATTTTGATTTTGATGTTCATGGGATCTATAGTGATGTCCCCTCTGCATTTCTGATATTAGTGATTTGTATCCTCTCTTTTTGTCTTAGCCTGGCTAGAGGCTTATTGATTTTATTGATCTATCTTTCTCTATTGAACCATCTTTTGGGTTTGTTAATTTTTCTCTATTGACTTCTTGTTTTCTGATTCCACTCTAGTTAACGTATACATTATATAATAAGCTTACAGTTAACATATTGTTTGCTGGGTTGACAATATAAATGAGGTTCTTTTGGGCACTTCAGAGTCAGTCTGGCCTTTGCCAGTTGTAACCCAAGGAGTGACAGCCTTTAGGCTCAGGCTTTTCTTCACCACACAGGCCCTTCCTACATGATGTGAGCCAGGCCTATGGCTTCCAGCGCCATCTTCCCATCAGTATATCCTGGGTCTGTATCTCTAGTCCAGACTCCTCTATCCACCACCTCTTTGATATCCCCTCTCTGATATGCATTTCAAAGGCATCTCCAACTCAGCACAAGACTATCAGATGATCTCTCCTACTAAACTCCTATCATCATTAAACAAAACAACGGCAACAACCTGGCTCTTCTCCAGTGTTCTCAGGTAAGTGAGTGGTACTCACAACCATCCTGCCCGCTGCAGGAGCCATAAGCCTAGGGGCCGTGAGTCCTGCTACCTTCAGCTCCAGCAACCTCCAAGTCTATTTGCTTTGCTCCCTCTGCCCCTGAATTTCATGGCTCCCGCTGACTTCTGTCTGAAGTCACACACCCACCGCACTTCCTTCTCCATCCTGCAGTCCGAGATCTTTTACAAACAACATCTGAAATGAACATCTCACACCTTCTTCAACAGTGTCCCTCTGCATCTTTAGACCAAGACTCAAATGCTTTCATGTTCTACCAGAGAAGGCCTTCCAGGGGCCCTCCTTGAATGTGCCATGCAGCCCCCTGGCCCAGAAAATAACAATCAGATTGGGACAGAGATGTTTCTCACAGCATTATTTATAATAGCAAAAACTGTCAACCTGGATGTCCAACACTAGGAGACTATTTGAATTTGGGATGTTATGCAGTGCATTAAAAGGAAATGGAATGCTGCTTTTTTTTTTTTTTTTTTTTTTTTTTTATGTTCATGCTGCGTTAAAAAGTCCAAAAGTGGGGGATGTCTGGCTGGCTCAGTTGGTAAGAGCATGTGACTCTTGATCTTGGGGTCATGAGTTGAAACCCCATGTTGGGCTAGAGATCACTTGAAAATTTTTTTAATTAAAAAAGTTTATCCAAAAGCAGTATTTATATAATTCCCCTTTTAAGGAAGCAAAACATTCTGCTGGTATTTCTAAAAGTTGGGAAAATGACTTTTTCATTTTGGGTGCTTTTCTATATTTTGCACAGAGATCACAACCTTTGAAACAAGGGGGGAAATGTTTTTTAAAAAACGAAAAAGGCAAGTTCCAGAGATAATTAACAAAACTACCTGACAATACTAAACAGCTCTGCCTCTGCTCCTTAAGATACTTCCTACCCTCTGGCAGGGAAAATTAAGGACTCTTTCCCAAATATGGATGTGGGAGGTTTCTGGTGAGGGCCCAGTCCTACAATGGCCTCCCCTACTGAGGCCCCTCGTCCCCGAACTTGGAGGGGCATTACAAAAAAAGGCAGTGTCATAATGTCACGTGCTCTAGGACTACATTTGTATAACATTCTTAAAAGGACAAAACTGCGGAGCATGGTTGCCAGGGCACGGCGTGTAACTCTCAAGGGGCAGCTAGAGGGAGATGTCTGTGCTGATACGGAAGGCCTGTCTTCACCATGGTGTGAAGGGAACAGGAACTGACCTGTGGACACAACAGCGTAGAAACACACACACACACACACACACACACACGCATGCATATAAAGTAGTGATACCCGCACAAGGTCTGTGATTGTGCCAATATCAGCATCCAGATCTTGATATTATATTACATTTTGGTAGAAGTTATCATTGGGGGAAATTGAGCAGAGGGCACAGGCGACCTCCACTATTTTTGCAACTGTTTTATGAATCTATGATTATTTCAAAATAAAACAGTGGTCTAATGAAAGGGAGGTTTTTTTTTCTTTTTTAAAGATTTTATTTATTTGATACAAACACAGCTAGCGAGGGAACACAAGCAGGGGGAGTGAGAGAGGGAGAAGCAGACTCCCTGCCGAGCAGGGAGCCCAATGCGGGGCTCCATCCCAGGGTCCTGGGATCATGACTTGAGCCGAAGGCAGATGCTTAACAACTGAGCTACCCAGGCGCCCCTAAAGATTCATTTTTAAGTAATCTCTACACCCAGTGTGGGGCTCAAACTCATAACCCTGAGAACAAGAGTCGCACTTTCTACCCCTGACTGAGCTGGCCAGGGGCCCTTGGCTCGACAAAATTAACACAGCTCTTATACCAGTGTTCATGAAGACGCAGAACAATGGGAGATCTCATATTCTGCGGCTACAGCACTTTGGAAAGGAATAAAAACAGCATTCCATGTTTGGAGATGTACGTTCCCTACAGAAGTCCACACGTACCCCCTGCAGAAGTACAGTCCTACATATACCAAAAGACATACCTTTCAGAGCAGTTTCTTAAGAGCCAACAACAAGAAATAACTGAAACGTCCATCAGTAAAACACTAGATGAATAAACCGTGTGTACACACTGCATGAATGCCACACAACACGGAAAATCTAAGCAGAGGCATGCAAGTTGACCTAGTTGACTCACGATGTTTAGGCAAAGAAAATACACCAGTAGGGTTCATTTACATTTTCAAAAAAAGACAAAGCAAAGCTGTTAGGTTTGGGCACACCCAGGGCATGGAACCAAAAGCTAGGAAACAGCACTGACGTCCAAGGGAAGGAGGGGCCCATGGGGACTCCTGGGGGAAAGGCATTGTTCTCTTTCTTACCTGGATGGTGGCTACACGGGTGGTCGTGTTAGAACTCTCCGTGGACGTGGCAGGCAGATTTCTGAATTGAGAGTTCCCGTGGGAGGCGGTGGCAAACACGTGTAGGAGTGAAGAGCGGAGGGCGTGGCCCAAACGCAGGGGTTCTCTTTCTGACGCTCCACCTGCACCATGTAGGGGCCAGGGGCCCCCTCTTTGGGCCCTGTTCTTCATCTGTGAATGTGGAGAAGGGCCGTGTGTGAATGTGGTAAGGTAAATAAGCGCAAGCCCAAATTGGATCTGTTTTCCTGCCAGGAGAGGAAACAACCTGCCTTGGGTAGATTCTCATCTTGTTTTAATTGGCAGAAGCGGGTCAGATTCTGGCTGCCACCCTGCGTGGGGAGCTCTCCCTCTCTTCTGGGCGTGGTGGGCCCCCCTCCACACTGTGCTGGGCCCGGGAGCCCTCCTGCGTCCAGCGGCCGGTCCAGGGCTGCTCCTTCCAGAAGGGCTGACGGGGTGTGTACCACGGTGCCACGTGGAGTCTGCGGCCCCTGAATCTCTGAAACTGGTGGCGTGGGTAACAGCCTGCGCTCAGAGAAGTCTTTCTTGAGCAGCAGTTACCCAGAGTCTCAATTTGAAACAGACCAAAAAGACTGGAAATGTTTGTGGCAAAGTAAGGAGGGGAAAGATGCAACACGCATGTGGCCACCCAGATCCCATTCCTCTAAGCCTGCCCAGGCGGTCAGGGGACCACACAGACGCCGGCATCGGCCTTCCTGCTCTGCCACTCCCAGGCGGGAGGAATGGTAGGAGCGCGGGGCCCCCGAGCCTGCTCCATGGCTCCCTCCCACCTTACCTCTGCAACGTTGCGAATGGCCTCCATCCTCCTCTGCTTCCAGAAGCTCTGTCACCTGCCCCTTCCTCGATGGTCCACTGTGCCAGCAGAGCTCCATGCTGAAGAGCAGAGGCCCCATCCTCTAATCTGCACCCCCACTAACTGGGCTTTGAGGTCTGAGCCTGTGTCCTCACGTGCAGCACAGTGGTATTTTCAGTTCCTACTTTATGAAATGGTACCAAGCGCGGTGGCTGCGCACAGTCTGTGCTAGTATTTGCTCAGCCTCTCCATTCTGAAAGGAACAGCTGGGGTTCGGTGAGAAGTGTGGAAAGGGCCAGGGCCTGGAAGAGGGAACAGATAGCAAGTGTGGCGCAAGGGGAGACTCATGCCAACCTTAGATCTGGGGTCAGAGTTGGGGGTCCAAGTCAGACTTCAAATCTTCCCTGTCTGTACAGTGTTCCAGGCCCATGAGCCTGATGGGGCTTGCAGGGCTCAGCCCCAGCAAAAGGCCACGGCTGGGGCTGGAGTTCCAAGGGGATGGGTGCAGAGCTGGCCCAGGGGAGGGCCGCACACAGGGGTCCCCTCTACAAGAGTGGGGGACGGGATGCTTGAGAGGGAAGAGAAGGCGAAAAGGAGTTCCAAAAGAGGGGACGTGCTGGAAGGGATGAGAAGGATTTGGGAGGAGAGGAGGGTCCTTGGAGAGAAGTTGCATTTGGGGGAAATGGGGCAGAGATGTTCCTATGCCTGGGGTCTGGGAAGGGAGTGCAGCCAAGAAGCTGTGTGGCAAGAGCCTGGGCAAGATGGAAGATGGTGGTGCAGGGGGAAGGAGCGAGGTTCGCACACAGCTCTGTCCTTCCTGGCAGCAGCGCTCCGTGGGGGACCTGCTCTGTGGTGAGCTGACCATGCCCCCCATAAAGCAGTGAGGGAGTCTGTCCCACCTCACGTGGCCCTGGCTTTTGCTGGGGTGGCCGGCTGGCCGAGGCATGGACCACAGTGTCCTCTGCCTGGCGTCTGTGGGACACAGGGCCCAACTCCCCGACATTCCTGCATGCCAGCCTGCTGGGCAGCAGGTCACCCCCAGGTGGTTGCCGAGCTGTCCCTGTGGTGAGGCCACCCCTGCGCAGCCCCATGCGTGAGAAAGCGCTGCTCATGGTCCTTGAAAGCCCGTGGACCGTCCTTCCAGGGGTCATTTAGCCAAAGCTGGGGGGGTCCCGGAGCCTGGGGCTCAAGGGTGAGATAGTCCTTCTTGGGGGCCTGTCTTAAGGCTCACAAGCTGACTGTGCCCCTTTATCCACGTTGTCTCATGTCCTTCCCAGCCCCCGTCTGATGTCTGATCTAGACCCTGGGGAAACACGGCTATCTCCTGGTTTCACCTCCAGTGAGGCCACATTGTCTGAGACTCTGCAGCCCCGGACTGTCGGGAAAACCCAGGTGGGCCGATTAAGAGGAAGACAAACTGGACTACCTACCACCCACCCACAAGCCCCTCTTCGGCATAACCGCTCAGGGAGTAGCCATCCTCATTCCCCGCCCTGGAGCCTCGCCGGCTGCACAGGGGCACAGCGAGGGTTATAGGAGTCAATGCCTGTCCAGACCCCAGCACGGCGCCCAGCGGAGTCAACAGGCCGAACAACTAGTTGTGATTATGAAAATCCAGCGGCCAGCAGATGCATGTGTGTGCAGTGGCCTACAGCCGAGTGTGGGCCAGGGACTCTGGGAGCCTGGCTGTGGTGGGAATGGGAGGCGGTGTGAGCTGGGGCATCTGGGGCCTCAGACAAGCTGCGCACACAGGGAGGACCCTCCGTTTCCCCCAGCCTTGTTGCTTGGGAAGGCACCAGCGATGGCCAGGCCCTGCTCCTTCTGTTTGAGAGAGGAGCCCCAAGTCACCTCCCTAGGGGACAACCGTTGCACACTGAGGGTGGCCCTGATGAACCCGGGTATACATACCCCAGCGTCCCTGTGCAGATCTGCCCAATGGGCATAGCTTTCAGAGTTACAAGACTGGTGGCCTTAAGAGGAGACCAAACTAACCCCACGAACCCCTCACCTGGTAAGGAGGTGGGGGCACCGTGCCTGGCTGGCTGTTGCTGAATTTGAAAAATCAAAACTTTAGGAATGAACACACCATGGTAAGATCAATGGAGTGGACAACAGAGTGGAGTGATGTGTAATTTCTTTAAAGAGAGCTACTTGCTATCAGGCAGGAGGGGGGTAAGGTCATCGTGCCTGTAAACTGACCAGAGCCACCAGGGTGGAGGCACATTCACTACTGGCTCATTAAAGATGACCTTACAAGACGAGAACTTTCTTGAAACTTTGACAGAGAATCTGGAAACAGCACCCAACGGCCGGGAAACACAGCATTACCACAAAGACACTATGGAGCCTGTTTATTGAATAACTAGCAGGCACAAATTCCAAAATGGTTTTACAATGCTTACAGGGTTGTACAATAATTACAGGAACAGAATGTACAATAAACACAAAAGGTACAGAATTACGGGTGATGCGCATAAAACACATTGGAATGAAAGGCATTTCGTTTTTCCTATGCAGCATTTTCTTTCATAAAAACCAGGGTGCCTTTCACGGGGACAGGGAGAGAAGGAACATTCTAGGATTGGAGAGCTCACAGCTGCTGTGGACAGACATACTCCCGTCTTGCTCTTGGTTCTGCAGCTTCAATCACTCCCGGGGTGTGTGTCTGTGGTTCCCATTGTATGAAATACTGTATTTGATCTTTGGGCCCGATTCCTTGTTCTTTGGCAAATAAGTACTATTTGCGTTCCGAGGCAGAGGAGGACTTCAACTGAAGGAGCTTCGGGGCCGAGCTGTTTCTGCTGGCAGGCGCCAGTTTCATAAAGTGCACCTCCGTCCTATCAGCTTGTGGCACGGGGGAGGGGAAGACTTGAGAACGAAGAGTAAAAACTGACTTGAGAGCACGCGGGCATTAGTGCAAGGCGTGGAACACGTGTGCAAAAGGTGGTGCGTGGCCGTCCAGACGGTCTGCCGGCGGGACTGGGTCTCACAAGAGGCTGAGAAAACGTTCAGCGCAGCCAAGGGAGGCGTCTCCCTCCACCCAGAACTTCTCTCCGGAGTGCTGGCCCTGTGGGTTCGCAGAGCAAACGTCTGTGGTGCTCTTACAACTGGTCCCCACGCTTGGTGACTTTCTCTAGGGACACAGAGACCAGGTCTTTCGTCACCTGTCGACTGCTGCAGTGAAGATGCCGCCGCACCCCCCCAAAGCCGCCTCATTATTTCGAAGCCCGTCCTCCCTGGGAGGCCGAGGCACTGATTCCGGGCAGCCCCCGGGCCTCTGCCCCAGTCGAGGGCAGGTGCCTGCCGGACAGAGGGGGAGGGACAGCCCAGTCCGTGCTGCACGCAGAGAAGGTTGTCAGACGGCGCTTGCACCGAATTAAAGGTAGAAGGCATCCCCTTAGCATGCAACAGGAACATGGCACTTAGGGTTGTGCAGACGAGCGGACGAGTCTTTTGGAGATGTGGACCCTTCCCCATGCTACTCGGGGCGGCAAAATCGCAAAGGCATCCCCACTCCAGGACGGTAAACGGAACACCAGCACGGTGCTTCCCTCACAACAGTATCCGGTCAAGCCATGAAGCCGTTTGCGAGTCCAACAGTTCGGGGATAGTACAGGCTTGCTCAGCGCACATACAGGCAACGGTGATTACTTTAACTTCTTCGTGTGCATGTATGAAGCACTATGGGACACAGGAGCTGAGCAGGATGAGAACTGACAGCAACTTGACATGGGGTAGGGGTGGCCAGGGTACAGGAGGGCTCAGAAGTAAAGCAGGCGCGGCCTCCCCACCGCAGCGGACGGGACCCCTCGGCAGAGGCTGCGAGCTGGCCGCCTAGAAGCCACAGCTCACCTGTGTGTTCATGGCCAATGTTTATAAATAGAGAAATGGCACAAAGAATATCCATATTTCTGATGTCTCTTAAAAAACCAGAGCTCTGTCGATCCTGGGCCCACTTTCCCACAGGGAGGCCTGGGCGGAGCTCGGGAGCTGCTGTTCCTGCGGGGTGTGCCCCTGCTCCCCTCCAGCCCTCCGGGCCTGCTCTGCGTCTGGCCCCTCCGGCCCACAAAACTGCTGCAAGGAGCAGGGACAGGGATGTGCCCTAGCATTCAGAGCAAGAAAGGTCTTCTTTGCAGTTTCAAAACCAGTGTCAGTATGTTCCAGAACTTTCGCCTATGCCTTTGTAGCTTCGGGACACCTGGCAGTCAGCGACAGCACACTCTCTGAGGACTTTGTGAAAGATGAGGTCTAATTTTTAACTCCCAGCAAGGTAATGGAGGAGAAACCAACTGAGACTGCATAACCCTTACCTTGTAATAAGTCCTTAAAGGAGAGGAGATGTGCCAAACAGGCCGTGTGAGGAAGTTTTAAGTGGCCAGAGTAACCGAGTTCTGGGACAGAGATACATTACCATGTCAGGGAGTTGGTCGTTTCTCTTCCCATGCTTTATGGCAGTGATATCTGAATGCGGTGGCACAGAATTAGTTATGGCTCATGGGACGTGGCTCCTCTTTGCTGCCATTTGGAATGACACATCTGGTTTCCTGCAGGAAGGCGGAGCACTGAGCACATACGTGATGGTGTGGCCACGCTCCTGCCCGGACAGGGCCAAATGACACGCGACGTGGGGGATGAGTGCTCATCTGGTACAACGGAGACCTCAGGATGATGGTAAAAGAGACAGAGGATCCACACAGAAACATCAAATAAAAGAACAACTAACAAGATAAAATGGTTAAAAACAATGGAGCAGTTCACTGTTTCCTTCCGAAAGAGACTGTTACACTACTTTTAGAGAGGGGCAAAGTCTTTTCTCTATGTCCATGTTTGGAGACCCCCCAAACTTAAGAGATTTTTGCACTAGGGCTGGAAAATTCGCTTATTGCACAATGCTTGCTAGGGAACAGATGAGGTGGATTTTTTTTTTTTCCCAACTCTCTCCAGAAAATGTTTCACTAAAAATCTCATTTATAATTTTAACCCTAAACAGGCAGTTTTCAAAGGGGTGGAGAACTTCTAACCAACTTGAAACAATGAAAGTGTGCGTGTGGATGACTGTGGCCATCAACAGCAGTCATGGACAGCACGACAACGTCAGACAGGGGACTGGCAAACAGGCGCAAAATAAGGCAAGTGGGTTAAATTAATAGTCGAAAGTTTGTTAGAAAACATGCAAAAATAATACTGAGCTTTTTAAAAAAAGTTTGTAACTTTCATTAAAGGTTTGTTTCTGTAAAAACTGGCAGAATTCCACGTCTCCTTTTAAAAGTGGACCTTAGAAAGCCTAGAAAATGCAAGGGCCAGCACGGAGCTGCTCAGTTGTTGTTCTCTTTGGTGGTGATGGTGACCAGCTGCTTGGCGGCCTTAGCGATGTCGTATGCACACTGGATGACCTGCTGCGTGGCCAGCTGGATGTCCGTGGGCGGGCCCGGGTCCCCGGGGAGGGTCTTCTTGCACTCTGACTGGAGTCGGTAGGCACTGGACGTCAGCAGGCGCAGGGAAGTCCTCACCGTGTCAGACTTGGGTTTCTAAACGGAAGGACACAGTTCTCGGCATGAGCTGCATGCTGGACACCCGAGAGCAGGGACAAGCGTTCTTGTGAGGACAGCTCAAGCTGCTCCACAGGGCACGGCAGTGTCGTCGTGCCCTTTCTCAGTAGGGGTGCTCGGGACATGGCAAGCGGTGTGGCCCACGGCACGAGAGATACCCACATGCTCGGAGGCGAAGGTCAAAGTGCAAGTAGTAGGAATCCTAGTTTGAGGTGGTTTTTGAAAACCAGTAACCCATTCGGGTGAAATATTCCAGATACAATTCTAATCTATTAATGCTTTGCCTTTCAGCACTGGGCTCACATATTCCTGTCTTATTAAAACCAATATTCATAGGGGTGCCCGGGCACCTCAGTCGGTTAAGCATCGGACATTTGGTTTCAGCTCAGGTCATGATCTGATGGGTCCTGGGATGGAGCCCTGAGTCAGGCTCCTGGTTTAGTGGGGAGTCTATTTGAGATTCCCTCCCTTTGCCCCTCCTCCCCCACTCTAACGCACATGTGTGCACGCTCTCGAATTAATAAATAAATAAATAAGTCTTTTAAAAAACAAAACAAAAAAAGTCCACAATATTCATACAGGACAAAATGATTTCCAGATCTTCTATGACTGTTTGCATATTTAAAACCTGTGCTAAAAAAAAGGTTAACATAATATCAAGGGTCCTGAAAAAATTTCTCTCAGCTCAGTTAAAAGATCTGTACCAAGTAAGCAGAAAGCGACTTACTTTGGGGAATAATGCTGCCATTTCAGTAACAGCTATGTGTATCCTCTCTGAGCAGGGGATGTAGCTGCAAGAATATTAAACAGGTTATTCAAAGACAGCAAAAGTACGAGGTATTGCAGGGATGGAGAGAACTCAGGGGCTCCACTGATATTCCCCCAGGGACAGGGCTGAGGCTGCCACCAGCTCACTGTGCATGCCATGCCCATAGGAGCCAGGTCCCCATCCTTTCCCGAAAGTTCATTTAATGTGCTGCAGTCTCCAGGTATGGAGCGTAGGCAAGACACAGAACTAGCCAGGGGGGCCACATCCAGCCAGCCCATGATGGCAGTCACACCACTGCCAGGGGGTCACTGGGTTCTCGCGTGCTTCATCTTTCTCACTTCTTGAGAGATAAGGATTTCCAAACAGAGGCCACTGAACTTGAAAATAAAGGACTGAAAAATAGTCCTTAAAATTCGAAGAGGAGCCTACACCTCAACACCTACATGTTGGTTAAAGCCGATGAACACCTCTCAATTCCTTCTACTCAAATGCACCTCAACTGTTGGAGAATCAGAAGCTTGAGGTCAAGAGAAAACACTCTGTTCTGCTCTTATACTTGACCACTCACCCACTTTCCCACGGAGCTGCCATGACTGCGTGTACTCAAAGGCTAGGGGTACAGCCAGCACTTTCTTGGCTTGCTGGACAAGCTCTAAGAAGACAAAGTGCATGGACTCCGCCTGTCCTCAGCCTTTCCTCCAGGCCACCCGGCACCCTGAGGGTCCCCTAGATCACAGCTGAGAGCTGAGGCTTCAGGAGCACTGAAGCCAGCTCTGTTCCCATTTTTCAAGAGAGGAAACTGAGGCCTGGAGAAGCAGACAGTGTGTCCAAGGTGCCAGAGCTGGTGAGAAAGACCAAGCACAAACCCGACTACCTAGCACCCGAGCCTCGGACCCTTGCCACATGCCACACGCCTCTCCTGCTCCAGAGACACAACAGAGTCACGCCTTTCTTTAGAGCAGGCCTCTTTCCATTTGTGACTGGTGACTCTGGAGAACGGCAAGAACGGAGACTTGGGCTTCACTTGGGCCTCTTATTCTCGGCACTGGGAGGTGGAGCGTCTGGGGCTGGTTTCCTGCACCTTCAAAATATTAGGCTTCCACCCTCAGTCTGCGTTAGCAGGTCAAGAGACAAAGACACACCGAAGATGGGATGGAGCGACAGCTCTTAGCTAGCACGGCTACCACTGGCCTGGGGTCTGGTTTAGGGAAAACGGACCCACAGAGCCCGGGGGAAATGGGATATGAGAAAGCTCACTAGCAGCTTGTCTGTGGCATGTTAGGAAACATGGTACGAATACGCAGGTGTGGCCTTCCACACGCGCCTATGGGGCTGTTTCAAAATTTCCCTTCCGAGACAGGAAATGAAATCTCATTCAGCATCCAGCTTAGCACTTAAAGCCCTCAAGTAAAAGTATTTCCCCATTTTTTAAGTCATGAAGTTGGCTTCTGCTTAAACACTGTCATAATAACCAGCCTCTAGGGCGCCTGGGTGGCTCAGTGGGTTAAAGCCTCTGCCTTCGACTCAGGTCATGCTCTCAGGGTCCTGGGATCGAGGCCCGCATCGGGCTCTCTGCTCAGCATGGAGCCTGCTTCCTCCTCTCCCTCTGCCTGCCTCTCTGCCTACTTGTGATCTCCCTCTCTAATAGATAAATAAAATCTTTAAAAACAACAACAACAACAACAACAACAACAAACCAGCCTCTATATTTTATCTTTGTGAGAAATATAGTCTCAAAACTAAGACTGGCTACATTTTGGTTAAAGCATTATATTTCAAGAAACTGGCTTATATTATCTCAAAATACCTTCAAATGAGCAATCCTGACTTTTACTTTTGTGAGTAATTAGAACCATACTCCAGATAGTAACAGGAAAGCCCAGGCAGAGGTTCACTTGTACATGAAGGGACAACAACCCATCGGGTCACACAAACACTCAGGGAAAAAGGCTGTGTCTATAGCAAGCACTCCCTCAGGCATAAATCTTACTTGAACTAATATGTCCATTAAATAAAACATTAACTGAGCATCATACCTAAAAAATTTTTGCTTAGAATTTTCATTTTGATCCAGAAATATAATTCAACCTTCCCCCTGTTACAGAGAAGACAATTTTCCTATGGACACCTCCCCAAAACTCTCTCAGACCAAAATATTTTAGGAAGTCCTCAATGAGCCATAAAAGAAAGCACGTGCAGATTAATGAGAAAGTCATCTTCCTCCGTGCTCGGGGGAAGTTCATGTTCACAACTTCAAGCTGTTATCTCTCCTCAAAAAAGGCTTTTGTGCATAATATGTAGGACTCCTGAGTTGTGTGACTGTGCGTGTGCGTGTGTGTGTGTGTATGAAAGAGAGACAGAGACAGGTGCACAGTGGGGCTAGAGGCCCAGAGGAGGGACCAGGCTGAAGCCTGACTGTGTCTGTGTAAGCTGCTGGTCTACTTAGGATGGGCATAAGCAACAGATGAACAAGAAAAGAAAACAAGTGGAAAAGGCACGGGTTTAATTATTACAATGCAAAATTCCAAATGAAAGTGTCTTGCATATGTAAGTAACCAGAGATTTTAGCAGAACATTGAACAATTCATAAAATACCAATTATCTAGGTCAATTCTGATTTAAACTCAAAGAGTGAGGGTGCCTGGTGGCTCAGTGGGTTAGAGCCTCTGCCTTCGGCTCAGGTCATGATCTCAGGGTCCTGGGGTGGAGGCCCGCATTGGGCTCTCTGCTCAGCAGGGAGCCTGCTTCCTCCTCTCTGCTTGCCTCTCTGCCTACTTGTGATCTCTCTGTCAAATAAATAAATAAAATCTTTTTTTTAAAAAAAAGAAAGAGTGAGCTAATGATTAGACTCTACATCATTCTCTCATGGTCCAAAAAAAATCAGATCATGATGTTTTTGAATGGGTTTGTACATCTTAAAAAAAAAAAAGAAAGAAAAACAAGTACCTTATTGTGGTCTCTGAGGCCAAAAATGGCCTCCAGGTAGATATTTCTGTTTTTGACAACTATAAAGAGAACAATGCAATGAAAACATATTTTCTTCTTTGTTTGAAATACAGCACAGCACTTCTGAACTGGAGTAAATGAAAAGCGAAGCCTGTTGTCGACTGGTGGGAGGGGCACCTGTTCAATACTGCCCTTCGGGGCACTGTGACACACCTTTATGCAGGGAGCTCAGGAGGCTTTGGGGTGTGTGACAGAGGGGCTGCCTGGGAAGCGAGGGGATGAACCCGAGCAACAGACTTCCTTTTTTCCTCCGAGGATCCTCCAGAAATCCATCCAGAAGACCGACTCTCACCCTTCACTAAACACTGCCCACTCCTCTCCTGCTGAGTGGAAGTAGTGACCCTGCGGGAAGTCAGAGTTGTGGAGAAAGGGAAAGAGGAGAGAAGGGGAGTCTGCCCTGCGGGGCCGGAAACACAGAGAAGGTGAAGATGCTGGTGTATCTTTAGGCAGAGCGAGAGATGAGGGGCACTAAGGCGGAGCAGGGCAGTGTTCCTCCAACAACTTCTGTCAGTGCCTGCACGCAAAGGACCTCTTCACCGGAGTGCTGCATTCTGCTGACTATGGGAGACAGTGAGATTGCCAAGGGCTTGTGCCTGACCTCTGCTGCTTTCATAAACTCAAAGGGAGGATGTTATAAGTTTCACGAGTGGGTCTCGATCCTGGGATCACGCCCCGCATCGGGCTCCCTGCTCGCGGGAAGCCTGCTTCTCCCTCTCACTCCCCCTGCTTGTGTTCTCTCTCTAGCTGTGTTTCTCTCTGTCAAGTAAATAAATAAAATCTTAAAAAAAAAAAAAAAAGCAAGCAAGAAAGAAAGAAAGAAATCTGCAGGGGAGGCCTGGGTGGCTCAGTTGGTTAAGTGCCTGGGACTGAGCCCCTTACTGGGCTTCTTGCTCAGCGGAGAACCTGCTTCTCCCTCTGCCTGCCTCTCTTCCAACCTCATTCCTCCTCATTCTGATAAACAAACAAACAAATAAAATCTTTAAAAAAAACCCTGCAGGATGTGGTTCTGCTCAGAGTAAGACTCTTATTTCAGAACTCTTATACAGAATTATTTGAGTGTCGATTAGATTCACTTTTAGTTGTAAACCACTGTTTCCTAGATGTTCACATATGCGTGCACACATGCACACACATACATGCACAAAAAGAAGACCTAAGAAATCAAATTCATGTCAGGCTACCTTTTCAGTCAGACACCTCTGCTCTAGCTAGGGCGACCAGAGGGAGCATAGGGGCTGGACGAATCAACTGCAAGATCTAAGGTAGCTTCTTTCTTTCCTCTCGCCATCCAGCACCAGGAATGACTAACCCTAAAGGACCGCAATTCTGTTTCTAGAGGCATCTGTTTCCAGAGCACTTCATGAGAACATGGAAAATGGAAAATACCATGTAAAAAACAGACCAAACAAAACAAAACAAAACAACACTGAAATTTACAAATTTGTTCTTAAGCCTGTCATGCAAACCTGAAATTTTCAAAAAACCTTAAAAAGATCAGCATACTGGAAAACAAACAAACAAAACCCATCCCTGTTGGTAATGGAGTAGCATTTCTTCCAGAGCCCATACATTTTTCAAGGCAAGATTTTCAACCCCCCTCACCTGTCATGTTTATTCTCTTGAGCTGCTCTCAAGAGCTCCTGTATGTTTTTGGTGATCTGTTCAGTTTTCCGGATGACATCTTCCGTGCTGGGGAGGGCGGGGCTTGGGGCTGTGTGGGGCTCCGCTGGATCTGGTACTGAGCCGTCACCTTGCCACACCATACTCCTCTGCCTTCCCTTCCTGCTTGACCTGTAACCATCAGAAAGCAGCTATGTGACAGGTGCTTCTTAGCTGCCTCTCTGCTTCTAGAAGCCAGTGTATGTGCACTTGCTGAGTGCATGAGGTGGCCGCTTGTGTGGTTTCCTTTATCCTGTGTGGCAGGAGGCTCACGGTGAGGCTGTTTCCTCAACAGGCAGCTGGAGCTCACACGGCAGCTGCTTCATGCTACCACGGGGCTGGAAATTATGACTCTCAGGAAAAGGGTCAAGATGGGGAAAGGGAGGAGACAAGTGGAACAGTGAGGATGTGCTGTTACAGAGCCATCCTTAAGCCGGCTCACCCCTCGGGCTACAATGTAGAATGTGACCTCATGTTGACTTAGGAGTACTGATTTTAAGCACATTCAGCCTCAGAGATATGTGTGTTAATAGGCTGGTAAAAGAAAACCAGGGGCGCCTGGGTGGCTCAGAGGGTTAAGCCTCTGCCTTTGGCTTAGGTCATGATCTCAGGGTCCTGGGATCAAGTCCCACATTGGGCTCTCTGCTCAGCGGGGAGCCTGCTTCCCCTTCTTTGTCTGCCTGCCTCTCTATTTGTGACCTCTCTCTCTGTCAAATAAATAAATGAAATCTTAAAAAAAAAAGAAAAGAAAAGAAAACCAGGCCCCTGGGTAAGAAGAGGATAAGAGGTTAAACTATGAACCTATGCCTCCATGTTTTATGACCTCCTGGGTCTGAAAATAGAGAGGAGGCAGGCAGGGGATAAAGTGCGTCTCCTGAGCACGGCTGCTAGGTCTCAGGTTCGAGAGCCTGCCCCAGGGCAGTCCTGCAGCTGTACCCTGTGTCGTCTGGGTCCGTGTCATTGGGGGTGTTGTCGTAGTCACTTTCAGGCGTGCTATTCTGCTTCTCCAGCTTGGATGCCTGCAAAAGAGAAAGGCAACACCTGTTAGCTTCGAGCACAAGATATCTGGGAGCCTTGCCTAGGAATGGTTACCTGTTAGGCTATGTGGCCTTCCGGCCCCAGATCTCACTTGGGACAGGAACCAACCCTTTACTGAAAATTTATTAGAAGTTGGATAGTAGATCCAGAAATGATTTCTCTCCCTCTTGGCTCAGTGGCAACTCCATAAACTAATGAAGACATGCGAAGCCACACATCCACATGTAGTTCTCTAAAGAATATGGAGTTTAACTAGAACACAATGCACACATGCCAGCACTTACGTACTCAAGACCTTCAGTGCTGGAAGCCAGCTGCAGATTATCTAGTCTAACATCAGATGAGAAAACAAAGGGCCAAAAGAGCTAGGGGACAAAGTTGACACCACAGAGTCAGCAGAAAACCAGCACCAAGAACCTAGGTCCTGTCTCCTACTAACTCCAGTATTCCGTGCCTGGGGCTCTGAGGATTTCACTCCTCAAAACACTTAGGGCTCTTGAAGAAGTGTCCTCAGAGACAGTCGGTATGAGCCACACAAGAAAACTGGTATTATTAATTTACTGCTGCATGTTGTTTGTGAACCAAAATGGAGTAACCCAGCATGACACTTGGTTTCCAACCACTTTTATGTTTCCCAAAACATCTATCCCTTGGGACATAAACATTTGATGCAATTGTGGAGATTCAAAAATGAGACACAGATTCAAAAGAGGAACCCTGACATTGTTTTGGGCAAACATTAGCACAGTGAAGCATAGGTATTCCCGAGTGACCAAATGTGGAGGAGACCACATTCCCTTGAAGGGGACTATGTTAGTTCTGGAATGTTTGATAAAAATGATTTTCCCTCAGTGATTATTTTATCCATGTTTGGAAATTTCTTCATCTAGAACAGAAGTCAGTGGAATCTGATTCAAAACCTAACCAGATTACTTTGCGAGATACAAATGAGTATTCCCACCTTTATAACTTGAATATTTAATCCAAGTTAATCAAAACATGTGATTAAGTAATTTTATTGATGCTGCAATAAAATGTGGCTAAAGATATGGCTGTAAATTAAGATCCTTGGTTCAAACCTGTCGAGACTTTGTATCTTCATCCAAAAGAATACCTAGCTTAGAGGAAGCCAGTTTAAGAGTCTACATAAAGTCGAAGCATTTGCTCCTTGCTGGTCATGCTGCTTGGTCCTCCGAAGGTCCAATGCAGACTGGCGAGGCTACCAGCCCAGGGTGGGGAAAGACTCCTTATTCGTGCCACATGTTGCTTAACTCTCCGCATGGCCTCCCTTTCCCCTCCGAGGGCAAAGGCTCCCTTCCACCGTGTGCTGAGGTTTTTCCCATATTCCTGAGTGTTCCTATTTGGTTTCAGCCACCCTAATATATATGCTTGCTGAGCTCCTAAAATTCAATGTGAGCTCACGCTCTATCCACTCAAATTCATCTGGCAAATGATTTAAAGTGTTGGCTTAGAGCCAGGTGGATAGTCTGTAAAGCTACGTGTGTGAAGCTAAGTTCTATAAAATCTACTACAAACTTCCAGATCTCTGTATTTATATCTCCTATCAGTAAGTAGTGCTGTTTTACCTGCTGCCTTACTCTGACCTGGCTCAATGAATCCATCAGTGAGTTACTGGACACTAGAAGTGTAGCTGGATGACCCAAGCTAGGCCCTGTACCCCGTGCAGGGAACAGGGAAAGCAGACTCTTCTCGAGGTGATCCAAAAAAAGCTCCCCCAAAACAAACAAAAATATCCCATCTTACCTTTCACAGGGAATGCTTATTTCCTTTAGTTTTTATATATACATGCACATACATATGGATGACTGTATGTGCACGTGTGTGTGTCTATACACACACACATACAGGCACACACAAAAATGAAATGTAAAAAAACTTGCATTTAAATAATTATTCTAGAAAATTCATCCAGGGCTGCTCCAGTAGAAAAATCTAGAAAACAGAATTAAACCCAGAAAGTCTCACATTTTTATAATCAATCTTTCTTTCTGCTTTCCTTGATGTAAATGTGATAATTACAAATCAAATGCGTTACCCTGCAATGATTGACAGTACCAGGTTTCATTTAAACGTTTTAGAAGAGTAACTACTCGTATATCCGACAATTACTCAGGAAAGGTTCCTTAAGCACAGAAAACAACATACAGTGATAGCCATTTGGAAAATCAATTACTTACACAGTCTTTCAACGTGGTCAACAAGAGCATGGTATAGGATTTCAAATTAGCCAGCATTTAATTTTATGAAAATTATTGTAAACATGCAGAGCTAAGATTAGGACCTATTAGTTAAAGTGCTGCTCTCTCAAAGCTGTTAATAGAAAAGTTACCTTACAGCTGGTGCTGGTTCAGTTTACCAAATAGATTTGCAGTTTTCTCTGAGTTCAGACATGCCAGAAAAGCCTAAACTCATGATGAAACTGTCAGGAACAATCAAGATTATCAGTTTAAATGATGTAACTGTTAATCTTGAATAAAACTGTCTCAGCAGGGGCGCCTGGGTGGCTCAGTTGGGTTAAGCGACTGCCTTCGGCTCAGGTCATGATCCTGGAGACCTTGGATCAAGTCCCACATCGGGCTCCCTGCTCGGCGGGAAGCCTGCTTCTCCCTCTCTCACTCCCCCTGCTTGTGTTCCCTCTCTGGCTGTGTTTCTCTCTGTCAAATAAATAAAGTCTTTAAACAAAACAAAACAAAAACTGTCTCAGCAAGTAGTCCCTGCCAGGATTTTCAAAACTACCAAAGAAGATAAAAAAAACATTTTTTTAAAACAAATTTCACAGTGGCCAAAAGAGGTTTACTTGACTCTTATTAGCAAAATTTCAAATGAGCTATTTCTCTTCTATTTAACTGTCCCTTAGTTTAACTGAAAAAATACAATAAGAACATTGCAGTTCAATTTCAGAACTGTTCAGAAGACTAAGAACCATACAACAAGAATTCCTTTTAAGAGACTACCTCCAAATGCAGAAAAGAACCGCCAAAGGGCCTCGATGAGCCATATGGCACTGGTAGTGGGAAAAACGACTCTGTTATTCCCACTGATGTGGAGGGAATGGAAAACGCCTCGTGAGGATACCTAGTGAGGATAGCGCCTCACCCACAGGCACCTTCCCCCTCTCTGAGTTGGGTCACACTACCTTTCTGTTGAAGAAAGTGTGCCAGGACCTGAATGCAGGTCCTCAAAGCCTGTACACTCTCCGCACTGCTTTCCAGCTTGACATTATCACTCTTTGTGCAGAAAATGGTTTTTTTTTGTTTTTGTTTTTGTTTTTTAAGTAGGCTCCACACCCAGTGTGGAGCCCAATGCAGGGCTTGAACTCACGACCCTGAGATTGAGACCTGAGCTGAGCTCAAGAGTTGGATGCTTAAACGACTGAGCCAGCCAGGTGCCCATAGGAAAGGACTTTTTTTTTTTTAATTTTAATTTTTTTTTATTAAACTGACAGTGTGTTTGGGAGCAGGAATGTCACCTAAGTCCCTAGGACACTTCAGCTCACCAAAAGGTTGGGTACAGAGAAGGTGCTTAATAAATACTATTGTCTGGCTACTCCAAAAGGGGCTTACCTGAATCCCATACTGTTATATGTAAATCATACATCAAATATACATGAAATACATATGTATCAAATATACATCAAATGTATATCATATATATCAAACATACATCAAATATATATCAAAATATACAATGTAAATTATACATCGGCAAGCTGGACTTGACCAGCTCGTCGAGTGAACAGCTCCAGACTAACAGCGGCCCACACCTCCAGCGCTGCCCCGTGTTGTGATTCCGACGTGGGACATAGGGACTGCAAAACCTGGGCATCTCAGGTATGGCATTGACATAAAGTATGTCAACAGGCAAAAAAATAATAAAGCGCGATGCCTTAGTGTTTCAGTTGGCCCAAATATACGAATGTTAATCTGATAACTGTTACTCTCGACAAACTTGACACGCTTGCCCTATTACAATATTTCACCAGCAGCCAGCTAATTTTTTGATCGTTTAAAAAGACAGTATGTTCTGAATAAATGTTATAGGGTGAATTCCAAACTTTGTTAAATGTTAAGGGAAACTGAGCAAAAGGGAGACTGCCTCCTACAGACATGCGTGTGTGCGCACGTGTGCCCGCACGCCGCTGTGCCCAGACATCTGCAGGAAGCACTGCCTCATGCGGGGCAGAAGGGCAGTTAGTGGAAGGACAGGAGGGCCAGGAGAAGCACAAAGCGCCCAGGAGCACTGCCCCTCCTCCAGAGAGCAGACCGGTCAGAGTGTACTTAACCCTTCGGGCGCTTTCGTCCCTCGACCAGGAAAGTGTGGAGGGGAAGGAAGGCAGAGACGAAGAGGAGGTCACAAGCGCACTCCTCCCGATCTGGAAGGGGAAAAAGAAACACACTCGGGAAAATACAAAACAAACAAAAAACCCTACCACCTACCCTGGCTTCAGCCCAGGGCTTTCCAGTAAAAGAATCCTAAAAAGCAGCTCACTGTGTGAGATCAATGCTGAAATTTCTGTGACAGGCAGGCTCACTGCCATGCTAACTGATGACAGGTCCCCAGAAATGTTTACTCCGTTAGTGAGATGCCTCCCAGAAATCACTTGGAATTTACCAAGCTACTTTTTCCGTAAGAGAAAAGATAACACCTAGCATAATTAGTTAATTTTGTCAGTGTTTTTTAATGGAGAGCCTTAAATAAATATTTGTTTTTTAATCAGGATATACTTGAAATAAGAAACTATATGAACGGTTCAGTTGGTATAGGTTATTAATCTCCTCTTCAGTACAGATACAGAACTTCAGCAATACAATGACATTATATTCTAAATGTTTCTAAAATAAAAAAAAAGTGTACTGTAAAAACTGACAAAGCTGCTTTCCCCAACTTTTGTTTTCAGTTATACAAAAATGAGATTCTTAAGTTAGTTCAATGGCATTTCCATTACATCAAACATATCAAAGCAATCGCCTTAGAATGTTTTAGCCCAAACAACTTAAACGGTTGAAGTAACAGACCCCCAACTACAATATAACAACACTGAAATTTTACTGCACTCAAGCCTGACAAAATTAAACTAAGGGTTAATTTACTAGACCATATCCTTTACTCTGTACTTACTTAGAATTTTTATGAAATTTGACTAAAAAAATAACTTTCACATTCATGAAAGATAAATACTACTCTCTGAAAAAACGTTAAGTTCCAAATGTCTGTAACATTTTGTCAAAAGATGGGTTTTTAAAATAAATTAATCCAAAAGAAATGTCACATTTGAAAACCCCACAACACAATACCTATCCCACTGCAGAACACCGTGGTTAGCAACCTGTTACAGAACGTGATCTGGGGCATACAATTCTTGTCAAATCGGTACAGAGGTTTTACATTTCCCTTTCATGAAATGACAGAGCGACATTTTCTCCATGAAGGGGAAAGGGGGACGCAGAAGCTAAGCAGGCAGGCTGACCACACCCGCGGGGCAGAGGCGGCGCCCTGGGGTCTAAGGGCTCCGTCTCACAGAGGACATCGATCTGTCTACCTCAAGGAAGATGGCGCTTCCTTCTGCTGGTGACCTGGGAAAGATACTACGGATATGAGGGAGCAAAGCTGGGGGCGGGGGGGAGGTGCTGAACAGGAATCAGAATTCTGAACCTCACTGGGAAACTTTCAGTCAAAGGTGCTGTCTGCTTGTGGGAGTATGATGGCACCTGTTGACATGTTAATACAGCAAACACAAGGCGAACTCTCCTAGCCCACTTTGGCAAAGCAGAGACACAGGGATCTGCGAGTTCAGAAGAGGGAATGCAGAAGTCAGGCTGGACAGAGAGTGAACAGCGTAAGCGCCAGTGGTGTTACTTACGTGCGCGGGGAAAGGCTGGAGTCTCGTCCTGCTCTCTTCGGGGTGGTTCACTTCTCCCATTGGGAGATATGGTTTCTGACCTGATCCCGTCTCGTACATGGACATAGGCCTACTGCCCCGGGCAGACGGACGTCGCTTTAAGGAAGAGTGGTTGGAAGTGTCTGTGTACTCAGAGCCAGTCTGCACCTGATAAATACTGGTTGTGGCCTGTTTCCTGAGGTTCGAATTTTCACTCTGGAGTGTTTGAAGCTGAAAGAAATGTTTGGCAGTGGGACGGTGTTTTTCTACAGCAAGCAGAAAAAGCAGACACCATGTACACGCATACCCCTACCAGCTTTAACCAGTAACCAGTAACAGCTGGGTGAGCTCAGAGTCACAGGCAACTACGAAAAGGAACTCAATCTCCCAGAATGAGTGACACAAGCAACTCACTTCATCACTCCAGCAAATTAAACAGGCTTGATTTCTCATTGCGGGAAAGTTACAGCTTGGACTTTTTAAAAAAATGAAATGTCTAACCACTTAAAACCCGGCCTGGGAAATGTTTGCAGGTGAGCCGGACTCTGAATTCTTCTAAGGCTGTTTCAAGCAAGAGCTTGAGATCATGAAGACTGAGGTAACCTGCTTTTCAAACGGGCCCTGAGCAATTTGCAAAGGCCAAAAATGCCAGCAGACACCATGGAAGCAGCACAAGGATAACCGGAGTTGCTTTGCAAAGCAAGAAAGACAGCGAAGTTCAGCTTATGGAATCAGGGGCGCTACTGCTTCCCAAAAAGCCAACAAGAAAAATTATGATCAACAAATTTTTATTACAGAATACTCTTGATATTCCAAACAATTTAGAACTTCTTAAAAAAGAGAGGGAACCGAATCATGGTAAGTTTGCTATATTAACATATCACAAAGAAGACTGCAGGCCTATCGAACTACGTTAACATCTTCATCTGAACGCTCCACGCAGTTCGCTGGCTTCCCTCTGGTGACCGATCAGCCTTCAGCCAGGGCCGGAATATCTGGCCTCTCTCCTCTGGCTCTGTCACCCAAAAACGCCACCTCGGTGGTGTCAGCTTTAAACACTCTAAGCTGCCTGGCACCACCCTGTTTTAGTTAGAGGCTGTCACTTGGAGACCCTGATCGTTCCTTCCATTCCTCACATGCAGGCTGCTTCATGGTGTTTGATGAATTAGAGTTAAGGGATCAGCAAGGAATCCTGTTTCTCCTTAGCGTCTGGCATTTGAAACACAATTAACTGAGTCCCATCTGCACAGTGTCCTTCCCCTCTGGTGTTCCTTCACCTTCCGAGACATTTTATAAGCTGGGTGTGGTGTAAGTTCAGCTGTCTACTCTTTGACGGAGACTGTGAACTCTGACCAAATTCCCCAAAAGGGCCAAGGCTTAGGTCCACAAGCAAATGTATCTGCACCAGGAGATCATTATTTTTACAACGGCAAACCCATTCAGTGTTAGGAGTTACATTCAATTTTTATTCAGAAAGCACCGATCTGTGAATTATACACCAATAGTAGCTGCTCCTCTTCATTAATTAGCATCTTTTCCAAGCAACTGTTAAATGTGAAAGATCAGATACAAATCATGCTACTTTGTCAACTACAGAGATACAAACACTTTTACCTAACTTTGAAATAAAACCAACACATCTTTGCAAAATAAGCAAATCCTACATAGTAACAGCACCAAATTTTGGAGACAGCCTGATTTATACTGCCTCTGCCACAGAAATACCCTCATTTCTGTTTTTTTTTCGAGTATGATCCACTAAGGAATGAAAGAATGTTTCTATACCACAAAGGCCTGCAGAGTATAATTTCTATGTGCAACTCACTTCCCAAAGAAAGCACAGCTGCAAAGTGAAAAGGAGCCACTGAAAATTCCTACATTCCAGGACAGAGACAAGCATAAGGTGCCTGTCACACTATTTATCAGGAACCCCTGTCCTACAGTGAAATAGACACAGCCCAGAGAGTGAGGGGCAGAAGTGACACGTGCCCCTCCATGAGTGACTAGGGTGTCTGCTCATGTGCCGGTCTCTGTAAAAACCTTAGAGTTTTTAAGATAATGCCTTGAAATGTGAAACTTCAACTTAACACTTGTTATGCCTCTAAAACATCCAGCGTAGATTTTACTTCAGTGTGTCGTCTGAGGGCACAAGTTCCTTGTCTTGATTTAAAAAATTTTTAGTCTTCGGGATTTAGAGAGATGTCCTAGAATAAATCTGACTGATGCTGATCTTAGTAAGACTATACATGTTTGTTGGAAAGAGTAAAACAGGAAATGAGAAGTTACAGGTAATTCAATAGCTCCCCAGGGATCAAAAGTAATTCTAAGAATTGAGGAGATAATCCATGAGCAACGGCAAATTATTTCACTCTACGTTTCTGAAGGCTCAAGCCGTTGGCTTTCAGAGATATGAGGTTATCTCTGGCAATTTCTACAAATACTAAAGGAGCATTATAGCAAAAAGAAAAAAAAAAGATGATGCTTAGCAGACTGATTTACACTGGTGAAGTCAGCATGTTTCAGAAAAAGTCACCTCAACAAAAATTATTAGTTCAATTAGTGAGACAAACTGTAATTTATTAAACAAAAAATATTTCAGAAAAGACAGAAGTGCGAGCCCTGTATGATACAGCAGAAGGGCTCCTGGTCTGCCCTGGTCAGGGCTGCACACCAGCCCCAGACAGGTCCACGCTGGCCCGGAACAAGGGGCGAATTAACATCCGGTTGATCTTCAGGCAGTAGTATGGGTTTGGGGCCGCCATTTATCTCAAAAATATGATCTAGAGCTCCACACTAAAAGAATCCTAGACCAAGCCCCAAGCAACGGGGTACTGCAGTGTCCTTCCCTGACGGGCAGAGGGGACAGACCTCCTTCTAGTTCCTCAGGCTTCCTTTATGGGACATGATGGGAAAAGGCCCAGCCACACAGGGAGTGCACCTTGTCCTCTGTTCTTGATAATGATTCTGAAACATTACTCTTCAAATGGCAGAATTAAGACACAGATACATACTTTGTTAAGGCAAGTGCACAAAATCTCATTTTGGAGACAACTGAATGACTCAGGGACAGCCTTCTCAGAGTTAATACATTAACCCCTTTAAAGCATATTCCTTGCTACTAGCAGCCATGGTCCTTTTAGGGATGAATGTATTCACATATTTCTGACTTTCACAAAAGGCAGCAAATGAGAAAATGCTGGGCAAATGGGATTGTCTCTTACTAGCGCAGAGCTCTTGCTAGTGCAAACGAAAATATTTTCTTATATTTATGGAGTCCCTACACCATGGGGGGCCCTGCTCTAGGCTCTGAGGACATCAAAAATTAGTAAGTACTGGTGAAAAACAGAGTGGGGATGTAGGACGGAGCTGCCAGAGCTGGTGGGTAACTACAGAAGATGAGTAAGCAGGGATGGCACCCTCTGCATGGAGTAGTGAGCAGCACAGATGCCTGTCCAGGGCTTTCACCGGTTCCGTCTTCCTGGTGTGTTCTTTAGAATGAGCAACAGGAAGGAATGCACCCATGGCGGGGCAGCCACATTCCCCCAGGAAGCACGGAGTAGCACAAGGGTGGCTGCAGCTAGGTTGTTATGTGTCAACTGCTTAGGAAACTCACTCTGGATTTCTTTCTAATCAAAACCACGTCGTCTGAAATATCCAAATACACACTGCTTCCAAAAAGCTTGGCCCAAAGGCTTTTAGGTCTGTTACAGGAACTGCTTTTCTTCCCTTTGCCCACCAGCATTGTGCCTGGGATTCTTCCTTATACTAGAGGGTTAAAGAGTCAATCATCCTGGCATTTATTAACATGTTACCTTTTTCTGCATAATTCTCAGCTCGTCACTCAAGTTGTTATTCACCTTCATTAGCTGTTGTATCTTGGCCTCAGAAGCCACTAGAGCGTTTTTGACCTCCATGAACTCCTGCACAGTGACGGGTCCATCTGATAAATCTGAATCTAGGCTCTAAAAATAAATTGGGGAAAATGTTCACAATCTGAGATGATGATAACATTCAAGACTCACAGCTAAAGAATTTCAATTCTGACCATGCCAGCTGGACTGCAAAGTTAATCAAACCAAATCAAGGCTTCTGGGAGGAACACAAAAATAAAACATAAAGGTAGCATTACTTTAATATCTGAATAAATATTAGAGCCAATAGTTTCTAACAGGACAGTGAGTGCGGCCACAAATCTAGCCTCAATGAGGACTCTTGGTGCATTTGTCTTGTACTGCCTTTCTCTTGCTCGTTCCTTTTTCCTTTTTAAATGCATTCTATCAGTAATTCTTTCATTTCAACCTATTGTATTGAACAACAGGCAGTGTTCTAGGGACTTGGGACACATAAAAAAAGAAAAGAGACAAAGATTACTGCTTCCATGGTGTTTATACCCCAGCAGAATGGGAAAGGGACAAAATAAAAATAAGCGACTACGTAGTATGGCAAGAGATGACAACTGCTGCGGAAAACAGAGAAAGTGGAGCAGGGTGAGGGGCTGTGGGTGCCTTTTACTGAGATAGGTGGGATAAGCCTTTGGGTAGGTGAGACATGAGTAAGAGCCCAAAGGACATCAGTCCAGTGGCTGTCTGGAGCAATGTTCTAGCCAGCAGCAGAGCTTAGCCAGAGGGAGCAGGTGTGCAAGGCCAAGAGGAGGATGCTGGTCAGTAGGATCCCATCATGACTTTGGCTTTTGCTCTGAATCTGGTGCTCCTGGGGACACTGGGCAGGGGCATATCAGATGGGACACGTGACTCTCGCTGTTGGCTCTGCATTCCCTGTATCTATCGATGGCACTACCCTTCTTGCAGTCGTGTGAGCTGGACAACTCTGGACACATCTCTGTGAGTCTACGTCCCTGCTTCAAACATTCGACCTTATTGCTGAGACCTGTTTCTCTGTCTTCCTGTTTGTCCATTCTCAAATGTTTGCTGAGCTCCTCTGGGGCGAGATCTGAGGCAAGGTCCTGGGGACTCAGTAGCAGGTGGAACACAGGCCTCTACTGCCTTCTCCTTGGGTCCACACTCACTTGGCTACTATGACCTCCCTTCCATCTGGACCCTTTCAGCACAGGCTCCTGGGCAGCCTCTTTGGCAGTACCCCAACTGGGTTTCCTTCCTCTGCTCTCTGACCTACCAAGAACAGTCCTCCCCAAAGACAGGAACCCAAATTGCTGACCATCGCCCTGCTACTCTGCCTAAGAGCTTCCTGAGCTCTACATTGCCTAAGGTATGGACTCTTCGTCTGACATCACGTTCCTCCATGGTGCGACTCTCGCCCTCTGCTACAGCTGTGAGTCCCAGTCCTTTTAGGCTGTCTCTACACACGAGCGGGTTCTGCCAGACACCCCCTTTCATCTTCTCTCTGCCTAGACTACCCTCCCCTGCCTCCCCACATACCTAATCCCATGCAGCCCTTGAGGCACATGTTGAAAGCCCCCTTATGCCCCCAATATCTGTCCCTACCAGCAAGCTAGGTCTCCTCTCACACCCCTACCCCCTGGCTTCCGTTTGTTTCTTAATGCTACGTATCACTCTGCACCTCTGACTGCAGTTCTCCCTCCTACTTGGCAGGGACAGCCTCACAGGAAAGGGACTGCGCCTTTTTCAGGAGAGTGTGATCTGGAGAAGTTACTTGGTAAACATGTGCTCAAGGAATAAAACACATCAGCCCCTCCTCACAAGTTTTATAAATCACAATTGACTTAGGGCTACAATTCAGCAATCAATTCAGGGACACAGGGCCCCTTACTTTAAAACGATTTACCTTGCTGGCCCAAGCTAGTAGTAAACCCAACTTTACCTCCAGAGCACCTTTCACAGTGGTTTACAAGTAAGGCAATTTTGCAGGAGGAAAGACTCCAAAAAGAAACGTATTCTCCCTTTCTGTGTGCGGGTCTCCTCACCTTCTGCCTGTTTGCTTTGCTTGCAGTAGCTTCCAGATCCGTGTCTTCGTCTGAGGCCACACTGTCATAGTCTGGCTGGTCGTTGTCTTGACTCTCAACACTGTGCTGGTTACTGATTGTTTTCAGTATGAGCTCCACATTGTCTATCAACAGAAGCAAATAACTTTTCTTCAGGCTTAAAAAGCTTTTTCCCCTAAAATCCACTGGAAGGAGTTTTGGGTTTAATATAAGACTCACAGAGCAAGTTCTCAACCAGACAGAGGGCCTACTATCAACTGCACAGAGGCATTCCAGCATCCCTCTGGCTCACTCACCGAAAGTGGGCAAGTTAATTAGGTGGGTTACGAAAGTGCTGCTCAGACTGAGGGGCCGGTTCCTGAGTTTCTCATCATCCTAGGAGACAGAGTGTAGTTCCAAACCAGGGAACTAAAGTCGTAACGAATATAAAATTAACTGTGAATCACTTGTAACTAACTTGTTTACAAGGTAATGTCACCGTAAGGAGACTGTTAAAATTGAGCCTGGAAACTTGGTGCTCAAAGAACAGGTACACTGGCACTCAGCCGGCTGATTGCCAGAAAGGAGAAAACAGAAGCACGCACCAGGAAGGCAGGGTCTCCAGGGGAGCAGGGATGATTCCACAGGCTCTACCACATTTTGAAGATTTTTTAAAAAAAGATTTAATTTATTTATTTGACAGAGAGAAACACAGCGAGAGAGGGAACACAAGCAGAGGGAGTGAGAGAGGGAGAAGCAGGCCTCCTGCTGAGCAGGGAGCCCGATGTGGGACTCGATCCCGGGTCTCCGGGATCATGACCTAAGCTGAAGACAGTTGCTTAACCAACTGAGCCACCCAGGCGCCCCTAAGAAGTGTATTCTTAAGCACAGAGTCAGGATGCAGAACTATTAAACTAGACTCAACAGGGCATCTTGGAAATAGGGCTCGGGGCTCTCTATAATTTCAAACCACAGTAATTTTCACCATAGACATCTAAAGTTTACAGTAACAAATTTCATTATTTAGAGCTCAGTTCTGTATGTAAGCAACAACAGGTGACCTGAGTATCTATCAATCAAGAGGACTGATTTTTCTTCTGCCCTTTAATAAGACCTAGGTCAGACTTTTGGGTTAATTTCAGGATGCAATTTTATAGAGAAGATAGGTGATCTAAGAGGAAAACCCATTTTGGATAAATTTGAATAGTAGTTAGTAACACCGAAATATTTATAATTCATCAGGGCTCAAAAGGTAAACTTTTCATGATGACTGCTTTAATTTATAATTTTAAACTTAATACTTGTGGTGAGTTCAGAAGGCCAAAGAAGCAAATTCTAGCGGCTTGAAACAGTTACCTTTTGTACCAGAAAGAGGACTGCCTTGCTGTCTCCTCTTGGCGTCACTGAGAATGTCGATGACCAGTGTAGCAAACTCATGGGCGTTAAACCGAGCAAGTTTCTGTCTGCCCTGAGAGAGAAAATAATTGGAAATAGTCCCAAATGTGAAAACATATGCGTAGATATTCACATAAAACCAATCACATTGTTAGACTTGAGCTAAACACCTTAGCAGAGACTTCGGAGCATGGTCAGAATACCCCCGCAGTCTGAGCGAGGCACACATCAACATTTTCCTTGTGAACAGGGTACAGCCATCTATACAAGAGAACTAGAGAACACCTTGCACATTTATTGTTGTGAACAAAACCAAAATGTTTCTACCTGATGCTTCTTTTTCCATTATCAATTCAGTTTTGAAGTAGACCCAGTAATGAAATAATGATTTGGAAGAAAAATTTAAAATTTCAAGATAAAGTTATAGCCTAGATGCTGGGACTCTAATCAACAAAAATTAGAAGTCCTTCCCAATTTACTCAACCTTTTTCCTCCTGACAGAGGCTTAGGCTGCTATTAATGTGCTATTATTTTACACAGTGCTTTGATGAAATTCACTATACATAAATCTTTATTTTACTAGCATATATTCCTAAATAAGGATTACGTGTGGGAAAGAATGGATTTAATTTTGAGGGTTTTTTTAAAAGATTTTATTTATTTGAGAAAGAGAGAGTGAGTGAGAGAGAGCATGAGAGGGGAGAAGGTCAGAGGGAGAAGCAGACTCCCCGCAGAGACAGTAGCCTGATGTTGGACTCGATCCCGCGACTTCAGGATCATGACCTGAGCTGAAGGCAGTGGCTTAACCGACTGAGCCACTCAGACGCCCCGTTGAGGTTTTTAAAAATCAGTTAACAAATCACTTTTCCGAAGTCAACAGCTGTGGAAACTCTTTTTCTTTTCTTTTTTTTTTTTTTAAAGATTTTATTTATTTGACAGAGAGAAACACAGCTAGAGAGGGAACACAAGCAGGGGGAGTGAGAGAGCAGGAAGCCCGATGTGGGGCTCGATCCCAGGTCTCCGGGATCATGACCTGAGCCGAAGGCAGTGGCTCAACCAACTAAACCACCCAGGCGCCGCCAAGGAAACTCTTATCTCTAGCGTAAGAAAGCCGATTTTCCTATATCCTTACCAGCCTGGAGTATTTGACAAAATTTTAATGAATGCCTTTATCCTGCTTTCTTGGATTACTAGTAAGGTTAAACCTTTTTTTCACATTTGTAAGCCATTTATATTTCTTCTGTAAATCATTTTATATTTATTCTTTTCCAGTCTTTGACTTAACATTGTTTTTCTTATCAATTTCTTGAATATGTGTGTGTGTGTGTGCGCACGCATGTGTGCACAAAAGATATTAACGCTTTAGTCAATCATAAAATTTAAAATACCTGTCCTGGGAAAACTGAATACCGTACCAGCCCTTCCCAAAATACCACCCCTGGTTACTGCTCAGACTCGGCCACTTGCCTGGTTCCGTGTTGAAGAGTACTCAGGATTGACCGGAAGGAAGGGGACGACAGTTGTCTCGGTTACCAGGGTGCTGTGGTTTTGCGTGGCAAGCCAGACTAGCCAGAGGAAAGAGCCAGAGAGAGAATCTTATCAGCACGAGTGTACCACTGCTTCTCTGAGAGCCGCGGCTCGGGCGTCACGAGGGAGGCCAGGGGAAGCACACTCCGAAACGAACATACACAAAAGTAAACGTCGACAACACGCATCGCCTGGTCAGTAGAAATACTGCCCACCAACAACAGGAGTTTATAGGAGAAAGCCACACGGTCAGTCACCTGCATCGGTCTCTCGTCTGTCGACTTCATCGTACACATCCATGGCAAGTTCCTCAAACAAATGATTACTTAGCTGCAAGCAAAAAAAATACCAGGAACACAAGGGACAAGGATTAATGCTGGGAGAATGAGTGAGCATTGTGAGCTATCCACTGCTTAATCTCTAATATCTTATCCAAAGCCAGTGCTTGGTAAATACCCCCACTGTCAAACAGACAATAACATTTTCAGAATAGTACAGATCCTCTAGAAATATCTGCCTCCCACGGCAGCCTCACTCCTTTGTGACAGGCAGACAGGGGTGTGCTGTAAGGAGGGCGGAGGCATCTGAAATCAGGGCCCAGCCCTCCACTCTCTGCGGGACATCACCCTTAAAGCCCCCCGTTTTGCTCTTTAGAATCTGTCGGTGCCCCCAAATAGAAAGGACCCTAAATCCTCGGTGGGGCAGAGATGCCAAAACATGCCATCTAAGAGCATGAAACAGGCCACTGCAGAAACTACCATCCAGCCTTCAGGAAGCAGGCCTCCAATCCCGGAGGGTACTCAGCACCCTCCCCAAAGGACAACCTGTCTAATCAATGTGCCACGAAGGGTCAGCCAACAACAGTCTCCACAGCGGCTGGCGGCCCCTGGGATGGGAAGCACAGCTGGGTCTTCCTCAATCCTCTTGAGGCTAAGCCTCCACCAGGATGGCTCCAGCTCTCTACACTTTTTTCCTCATAAAACAAAACCTGATGCTTGGTGGTTGTCACTTTTTAGTTGACACCGAATTTTATTCTTACTGTGTTCCTTATGCCCATCCACAGTACCTGGCCCTGAGATGGGGCCTAGTAGATATCCAGTCACACAGTGACCAGAGGTATTTTATGTGGCAATTTAAAATGCTGGCTACACAGACCTCATGGGAGCTTGTTAAAATGGGTAGACCGTTGGGTGAGAGAAGCAAGATACAAAATTCTATAATTAAGATTGAGCTTCCATTCAAAAAAATGACATGCATATAAAATTAGAAGAAATGTATCAAAATACAGAGTCTGAATCCATTAAGAATATAGTAAATGAAGATGATTCCCCCTGTCCATTTTCCACATTTTCTCTAGTATGGTGAATTTATATTTATAATTGAAAATAAACTTGGAGAGCCTTTTGTTGGAAAAAGCCATGAGGGACTGGGAGCTTGAACTTGCCTCTTAAATATCTCGTCTCTTTCCAATAAGGGACTATAAGCTAAGGTTATTATTACTCAGTGACTACGATGGCAATACTGACTGAGGGCTTACATTCCAGGCACTGGGCTACTATCATCACATTAGTACTCATGACACCTCTATGAAGACAAGAACTACTATTATCCCACTTTACAGACAAGGAGACTGAAGCACAAAAGTTAAGAGCTTGCTTTCAGTCACAAAGCCAGCAAGTGGTGGGCGTCAGATCCAAGTTTAAGTCTCTCCAATGTTAACACTTACTAATTTAAGAAATACATTAGTCTTCTATTTCTCTCAGCTTCTCACTAGGGAGGGAGGGAGGGCTTTATTGTAGGATAAACACCGAGGTGGCACTGGTCCAGCTGTCCCTGTGAGGAGGAGACCACAGGGTGGGGTCAACTAGTAAGAGCAGCCCATCCTCACTGGGCAGTTCATATCTGCAGCTGTTGATGGATTAGTCCCCTTTCAGGACAGGACAGCAAGACACAGAGAGGCTAAGGAGCTTGTCAGAGATGAGCTCTGTACCTGACCAGTCTGACCTAGAGCCCGAATTCTTGAGACCTGTACTCAACCTGGTTCCACATGTTTATCTAGCCCCTGCCACATGCTGGAGATACGGAAGACATAACCCCAACTTTCATGCAGCTTTCAGCCTAGCAAATGTAGGTCAGTCAAAGGGAGCTTGAGTATTACCAATACTGTCTGAATTATTTAAAATAAAAATTGGCTTATATAGTCTAATTAAAAGGAAATCACAGACTATTTAGTGCTACCTGATTCCAAAGCTCGTCACCTTAACCATCCTACCATATGACCTCCTAAATGTAAGAAATGTGATAAAACAACACAGACACACATAACCACAGATACAGAACACAGAGACACCAAATTGCATAAAATACATTTATTTCACATCACAGTTAAATACTAGTAATGATAAATTCATTTGAGGTAATATTTAGTACTTAATATTATATGAAGTGCTACTAAAGGGTCTTCTGTGAAAAGAGGAACAAAGAGAAAGTCATACATTAGGAGAGAGGCAATTTCAGTGTCAGACTTAGGGAAACTCCCATCTATACTGTCAATATGGTCAGAGTTTAGCTACTTGAGAAGGTGGGAAAGCAGAATACTGCAGAAAGAGAAGATTCCCAGTGAGAACCTGAAGGTGGTCTTAGAGAGTGTAAACCCAAAATGAAATAGGTAAAAACATTCACGCATGTGTGCATGCACGCACGTGCAGGAGGAACGGATGGAAAGCAGGGCAAAAACTGAATGGTGAGCACTAGATGACACCCTTCAAGGTCACGGTAGGAAGTTAAGAATCTTGATTCTGATCCAGAGAGCTCTGAGAACAGCCCAAGGCGGGCAATCTGGTGGTTGAAGTGGCTGGGGAAGCACCCTGGTGAGGCCTCATCTGTGGGGATCAAACTAAGAGGAAGTGTGCCCAGAGAAGCTGGTCTGTCGGGGTCCTGACTGAGGCTGAGATGGGCGGGGACTGAAGGGAGGCTGGGCCCTGCAGAACTGGGCGAGCTCTGAGCTCTGACCACGAGCCCCTGAAAGCAAACATTAAAAAGCTCTGCCGAACAACATGGGCTATGCAAGACGGTGATGCTGGTGGCCAATCCCAATGGCAGCAAGTAGATCTGCAGCAGTCACCCCTCCCATCAGCTTGTGCCTTTCCCTAGCATCCTAAGCGGCTACCGGAAGGCATCCCAGAAGTGTGTGCCACTCTTCTACATTGAGAGAAACTAGGGAACTCTCAGGAGAAACAACTCCCTAACATCAAAGGCACAGTCTCTGCTTTCAGAATGACTGAGAAAAACGCCATTACCTGAAGCAGAGCCGATAAATCGGATCTATTTTCTGTCTCTTCTCTACGTACTTAATGCTCTGCTTTGGATTTTAGAACATCCCAGAGTATGAACCAAAGTCATCTGGTGCAGCAGGCTGAGGACAGGCATTAGCAGGATGTGCGGTTTCCCACACTGAACTTCACTAGGAAACAGAGATACTCACAGACTGAAGTTTCTTCTTAGCAGCTTTTGCCAATTCAGACAAATCCAGGCTGCTAAGAGAATGTAGAGAACTAATAAGCAAATAAATAAAAGCCATTTTTATGAGTTCTGTAGAACATTAAGATAGCCAAGGCATCAAGACATTAATGAACAGTTCAGGGACATGGTCAGAAACAAAAATTCTATTGCCCATTAGAGTTAGCAAGAAAACGTTGAACATAAGAATTTGTAACTCTTTTTAGAAACATCACAGTCATGTAACATGGTACAGAGAAAAATAATCACTGAATAACTAAAAGACAAAAACTACTGACAGTTCGTCCCCCGGGCCCTTTGTGTGAGAAGTCTCAATTCTTTAAGTATTAAAAAAAAAGCATAACAGAAGGAAATATGAAAAGGGCAAAATGTGAAAAACCAGAATGGCAAGATTACATCTGGAAGAGCAGCTAATTTTTTCACAAACTCTTGACAGTATTTGTGCAAAGATAATTGGATAACTAGGGATTTCAAGTTCATTCCTGCAGCTGTGAACTTCGCTAACCTCACAGAACAAGGGCTGGCAGATTATAGCCCATTTCTTTGTTCAGCCATGAGCTTTGCATGTTTTTTTTACATTTTTAAGTGGTTTGGGGGAGAAAACCCCAAAGCAAAAGAAAAATATTTCCTAACACAGGAAGAATTATATGGCATTCACATTTCACTGTCCAGAAATAGAATTTTCTTGCAACTGATTTGCCCTTCATTTACATAATGTCCACGGATGCTTTTATTTACAACTAGCAGAACTAAGTAGTTATGACAGAGGCTATATGGCCCACAAAGCCTAAAATAATTACTATCTAGCCCTTACAAGTTTTTGCCAATCCCTGTTACAAAGAATATCCTCTCTTACAATATAGAAATATTCTGTGCTAGAACCTATTGACACAATATACCGTCACAACTAGCTAAAACTGTGACAATATCACTAACTCCAACTTTACTTGTATATTTGTTACTTGTACTCTTTCAAACTTAAGTTTTACATGGTGGTTTACTTACAGCCGTCTTATTTCCAAATTGTATAGCCGTGAAAGAGAAAAATGTATGGGCTTTGTTAAATACAAAGTATAACACACTTAAACACTATACAACCAAGGAAATAATAGTTTAAGATAAAACTGATTGGTATTTCAATGGCCTTACCTGTCTGCCATTTGAGGTATTATAAAGTGCTGTCCATTTTTGTGATCTGAAACAGAAATCAAGCCAAAGTTTTGTTTAAATATTGGTAAGATCGATAAAGGAACACTACCACAGTTTTCTCAATTTACATCATGCCATCAGTAGTTTCTCGTAATTATGAATTATTTGGTGTGTGTGGGGAAGTTGTCAGATTGACTACAAACTGCCTAAGACCTGGCCACTAGCAAAAATCATATTCCCATTTTCTTCTGGTACAAAGGTCCAGACATCATTAAGCAAAAAAAGCTGTGTTCACACTAATCGTACACTTCATTCCTTCCTAGTATAACCGATGATCTCTAGTCATGGACAAAACTTTTAGGGAGCTAGATCAGCAGAGCAGGCTTTTAGCAGCTCTCCATGTGGGATGGGGGAACACCCTTGGGCTTTGGTGGTGTACCTTCAAGTCAATCAATTCGCATAAAACCATCAAGGCTGGGGCAGGTGGTCTTGCCAGATCTGGGTGGGGCTTCCTTCTCCTACAATGTTTACTGACCCAGTCCCAACCTAGCTTCTGGAGGACATTGATCATAGGCCAGTGAATAAAATGTCACTATAAACATTCACATATAGGTTTTTATGTAACCATCAGTCTTTATTTCTCTTGGATAAATACGCTGGAATGGGAATGCTAGGTTATGTAGGTTTTGGGTAAAGGTATATGTAACTTGGTAAGAAACCGCTAGACTTTTTGGCACAGTAGCTCTATTGATAATTTTGTTTTCCGGCCACTAATGTAAGAGTTGCAGTTGCTTCGCATCTTCCCACTCATGCTGTCAGTTTCTTTGGCAGGTTTTTGAATTTTAGTCATTCTAATAGTGTGTAGTGGTGTCTCGTTGTGCTTTTACTTTGCATTTCCCTAATGGCCAATGCTGCAGAGCATCTCACTTCATGTGCTTATCTGGCATTGGGACATGGTCTAGTTTGTACTGGTTGTTTCTCTTCTTACTGTTGAGTTTTACGTAGTTAGGTATAAATATTCTAGACCCAAATCCTTTGTTGGAAATGTGATTTCCTAATATTTTCTCCCAGGCTGTGGCTTGTCTTTTCACTCTTTAATTGTAGCTTTGGCATCTTTCAATTCTTACATCCAATTCACCAATATTTTCTTTTATGGATTGTGCTTTTGGTGTTACACTAAACATTTTACCTAATCTGACATCACAAAGATTTTCTTCTGTTTTCTTTAGAAGCTGCATGCTTTTAGGTTTTACATTTAGAGCTATGATTCATTTTGAGTTATGGTCTGTGTGCCAGGTGCGACGTACTGAAGTCTATATTTCTGCATATAGATGTCCAGTTGTTTGAGCCCCATAGACTTAAAAGACTATTCCTCCTCCACTGAATTGTCTTTGCAACTCTCAAAAAACCAACTGAAAATATTTGTGTGGGTCTATTTCTGGATTCTCTCCACTGTTTCACTGACTTGTATGTCTGTCTCTTCTCCATAACCAGTCTTGAGTTCAGCAGAGCGTTACAGCATGGGTTAAAACTGGGAGGTGTGATTCTGCCCATTCTTCTTTTACAAAAATGGTCCCGTTCTAGTTCTTCTGCTTTTCCATGTAAATTTCAGAATCGGCAAGTCTATGTCCACAAGAAAATCCCTGACTTGCATTGATTTTACAAATCAATTTGTGGAGAATTGACACGTTCATTCTATTGAGCTTTCTAACCCATAAACACAGTTCTCTCTACGCTGATTCAGGTCTTCCTTGATTTCTTTCAGCAGCATTTTGTAGTTTTCAGCCTACACAGCCCACAAATATTTCGTCATCCTAAGGATCTGATTTAGAGCAATTATAAATGGTACTGTTTCCTAGCCTGTTTCCAAGTGTCCACTGCTGATCCACAGAAATATGATTGATTTCTGATTGCTTCCCTTATACTCTGCAACCATGCTAAACACACTTATTTCTTCTAAGAATGTTATTGTAGATTCCCTGGGATTTTCTACATAGAAACCATCTTATTTATGACTAGCTGTATCTCTTCCACTTCAATCTGTATGCCTTTTATTCTTCTTGCCTTCTGGCACTGGTTAGGACTTCATAGGAATGGTAGGAGTGGACGTCCTGACCTTGTTTCTGACATTCAAGCAAAAGCATTCAATCTTTCATCATTAAGGATATAGCCATGGATTTCTACAGATACTTTTTTTTTTTTTTAAGATTTTATTTATTTGTCAGAGAAAGACAGAGAAAGAGCACAAGCAGGGAGAGTGGCAGGCAGAGGGTGAAGCAGGCTCCCTGTTGAGCAAGAAGCCTGACACAGGGCTCAATCCCAGGACTCTGGGATCATGACTTGAGCTGAAGGCAGACGCCTAACTGAATGAGCCGCCTAGGTGTCCCTCTACAAATATTCTTTATCAGGCTAAGGAAGTCCCTTCGATTCCAAGTTTGCTAAGTTTTTTCTTATCATGAAGGAAATGTTGAATTTTATTAAATGCTTTTTCTGCATCAACTGATAAGACTGATGGCTTTCTTTTTCTAGTCTGTTAATAGGATAAATCACATTGATTTTCAAATATTTAGTTAGTTTTGGCATGAGGAAACCCTACTTGGTTATGCTCTATGCATCATATATATATGGACTCAATCTGTTAGCATTTTATTGAGGATTTTGGTGTCTACGTTCATGAAGGTTATTGTGCGTGTGTGTGTGTGCTTGTCTTTGTTGGGTTTGGTATCAAGGTAATAGTAGCTTCACAAAATGAGTTCAGAATTTACCTTTTTATTTTCTAAATATCATGTAGAATTGACGTTATTTTTTCTTTAAATGTTGGGTAGAATAGTCTCATTTTATGTGTAAAACTTGAAATGTGAATTACTAACACTGGGCATTTACCCCAAAGATACAGATGTAGTGAAAAGAAGGGCCATATGTGCCCCAATGTTCATAGCAGCAATGGCCACAATCGCCAAACTGTGGAAAGAGCCAAGGTGCCCTTCAACAGATGAATGGATAAAGAAGATGTGGTCCATACATACAATGGAATACTATGCCTCCACCAGAAAGGATGAATATCCAACTTTTGTAGCAACATGGACTGGATTGGAAGAGATTATGCTGAGTGAAATAAGGCAAGTAGAAAAAGTCAAGTATCACATGGTTTCACTTACTTGTGGTGCATAAGACAGTAGGAGAAGGAAAGTAAATGGGAAATAGGGTAATTCAGGGAGAGAAACTAAACATGAGAGATTTTCACATAGAAACAAACTGAGGGACTTGGAGGGAGGGGGTGGGGGAATGGGAAAGCCCGGTGGTGGGTACTGAGGGCACCTATTGCATGGAGCACTGGGTGTGGGGAATGGGGAATGAATCTTGGAACACTGGAAAAAAAAGTAGAATATATCACACACACACACACACACACACACACACACACAAATCCCCTAAGAATCGTAACTGCAAAGCTGGCAAGTCATATGAGTCATAAAACATACGTGTTGAATGGCAACATCACTTTAACTTGGTCACAGTACTTACCAGTGAAGTCATCTGGGTTGGGGTTTTCTTTAACGGATGTTTTCAAGTACAAATTAAAATTCTTTAAAATGTAAGATTATGTATTTACATTATCTCTTTCTTCTTGCGTTGGTGGTTCGTGCCTTTCCAGGAATTGGTTCGTTTTATCTAATTGTCTAATTTGTGTACACAGAGTTATTTATAATATGGCAGACATTTATCAATTTCCCTGTTTTTTTCCGAAAGAATCAGAGCTTTTGGTTTCATTGATTTCTCTCCACTGTTTTCCTTTTTCAATTTCATTGATTCCTGCTCTTATCTTTATTATTTCCTACCTTCTGCTTGCTTGGGTTTTATTTTACTCATCTTTTTGGATGAGGAAGCAGTAAGAAATTCATGGTTTCTTAAGGCGTAAACTTAGGTGAACAATTTGAGACCTATCTTGTATTCTAAATGTAAGAATTTAATATTACAAAATTTCCTCTAAGCACTGAGTTAACTGCATCTCATAATTTCGATATGTTGTTCTTTCATTCATCTGAAAATATTTTCTAATTTTCCTTGAGATTTCCTAGTAGACAGATGAATTATTTATAACTGTGTTAATTTCCAAACATTTGGGTGTTTTCCACTTACAGTTTTATTACTTTTTTAGTGGCTTAATTCCATTATGATCAGGGCATATATACTCTGTAAGATTTTAATTTTTTTAGATTGGTTAAGCTTTGTTTTATAATCCAGGATATGGTCTATCTTGGTGAATGTTCAACATGTACTAGAAAGAAATGTGTATTTTAACAATTTTGGGTAGAGTACGGTATAAATGTCAACTACCTGCAGCTGGCTGGTGATGGGGTTTCAGTTTGCGATCCTTGCTGATCTTCTTCTTTTAAATTTCATTTTATTTGTTTCTTTTAAGTAGTTTCCATGCCCACTGTGGAGCCTGAACTCAGGACCCCGAGATCAAGAGTCACATGCTCTACCAACTGTTCCATACCTTGCTGATCTTCTATCTACCAGTTCCATCTATTACAAAATGAAGACTGCCGAATATCCAAGAACTGGGAATTTAACCTTTTTTCTCCTTTTAGTTCCATCAAAATTTGCTTCGTGTATTTTGAAACCTTGTTGCTAGGTGTGTACACATTTAGAATTGTTATATCTTCTTGAAAAATTGACTGTTCATCACCAAGCTATGCCCCTCTTTATCTTGCTAATTTTCCTTGTCCTGAAAATCTATTCTGTTTGATATTAATATAATCACTTTAACTTTCTTTTACTGTGTTTGGAGGATATATACCTTTATACCTTTCTGCTTTTAACTTACCTCTATCATTATATTTAAAGTAGGTTTCTTAGAGATAGCATATAGTTATTAGGGCTCATCTTTGGTCTTAAATCCATTCTCACAATCTCTGCTTTTTATTTGGGACATTTAGGTCATCAACATAACATTTAATGTAATTATTAATATGTTTGGATTTAAGTCTATGATTTTTATTGAGTTTTCTGTTTGGGCCTCAGGGCCAGATACCTTTTTGTTTGTTCCTCTTTCTCTCTTTTTCTCTCTTTTCTGAAATGTTCTGAAGTATCTTTTGCTATTTGAGTAATTTGAACATCTCCTTTTATCTCTAGAGGCTTTGACCAACTATAATTGTATAATCTGTTTTTAACAGTTGTACTATGCATTAATAGTATAATCTTTTGGTCTACTTAGAATATTTTGCCAGCTTAAGAAGAATGTAAAATCCTTACCTCCATATTTCTTTTACCTGCTCCCCTTTTATGTTGTCCTTACCAACGTATCACACTGACATATGGTGAAAACCCCATCAGACAAGAATTAAACTGTCATATTTATCTCAAAGAACTTGGGAAGAAAATAGTCTATTAGAGCTATCCAGATAGTTATCATTTCAGTTGCTCTTCTTTCACTCCTGATGTTCCAGATTCCCTTTGGTATCATTTCCCTTCTACCCAAAGAACTTTCTTACACATTTCTGTTAAAGCAACTAGTTCTCTGCATCTTAAAATGTCTTTATGCGCCTTCAATCCTGAAGGTTATTTTCACTGAAGGAGGAATTCTGAACTGATAGTTTTCTTTCAGGCCTTTAAAAAATTGTTCTACTTCCTTTTCATCTTGACTGTTTGCAGTTAAAATCCATCGCCATTCAAACAACAATTTTTTTCCTTGGCTGCTTTCAAATTTTTTTTTGTCTTTGGTTTTAAGCAGTTTTTGATGTGTCTGAGTGAGGATTTCACTTACTTTATCCAATTTGGGATTCTTTGGGTTTCTTAAATCTGAAGTCTATGTTCTTTGCCAAATTTAGAGTTTTGAACCCATGTTTCTTCAAATATTTTTTCTGCACCAGGCTTTCTGATCTCTTTCTGGGACTCTGAGGATACAAATACAATCCTCTGATATTGTCCCATAGGTACCTGGGCTGGGCTCTATGTTCAGTTTCTTTTTCCTCCCCCTTTCTTCTCTCTGTTGCTCAAACCAGGTAATTTCTAATAACCTATTTCGATTTGTCGACTCTTTTCTGCTATTAAGTCCATCCAGCGAGTTTTAAAATTTTCATTATTGTATTTTTCAGTTCAGCATTTGTATTTAGTTCTGATTCTCTGCTGAGACTTTGCTTTGAGAACATTCACAATTCTTAAAGCATGATGTTACTATCGGCTTTGGTCTTTGGTAATTCCAACATCTATGTCATCTGGGGTTGGCATTTGTTGACTACCTTTTCCCCTGCAAGTCTTTGGGATTTTCCTGGTTCTTCCTATGTCAAGTAATTATAGTTGATATCCCAGACATTTTGAGTATGATGCTGTGAGATGCTGAGTATTCTTTAAATTCTATGGAGAACATTAGTATTTTTCTTTCAGCAAGCAACTGACCAGGTTAGGCTTGCCTTCTGGGTCAAGTAGTGAGAGAATAGAAAAATAAAAGCAATCAGGATTCTTCTCACGCTTTTGGTCAGAGATTTAGACAGCTGTGCTGCCACTGCTGCAGCCACAGGATTGCCTGGGGGATAGGGTGGGGGGGAAAAAGGAAGAAGGAAAAAAAAAATAACCCAGGGGAAACCCCCCCAATTATCCTGTAAGATCCCATTTACTGGTCCAAAGACCACAGAGAGAAAGCTTCTTTGCACCTGTTATATGGTTCCAGATTTTAGGGTGTCAAAAGGCTGTATCAGAAGTAAAATAAACAGGACACTCACCACCAACTTGATGGTACTCTGAGTTCCCTAATCCACCATCCAGAGTCCTTGCCTGTGGTCCAAGGTTTTTAATGTAGTTAACAGGAAAGAAAGGGTGGGGCATGCTTACCCTATCTCCCTGGGAACTGGAACCACACCAGAGGCTCTTAACGCCATCATACAACCAGGTTAGGGAACTGCTGTATAGGTGTATGTGGATATTCTAATCAGGGATTGGCAAACTTTCTGTAAAGGGCCAGACAGTAAATATTTTTTGCTTTGCAGTCATATGGTCTTTGTTGCAACTACTCAATCTACTCTTTTCTTTCCTTTCCTTTTTTTCTCTTTCTTTCTGTAATCTTTGCACCCAGCATAGGGCTCAAACTCATGACCCTGAGATCAAGAATCACATGCTCTACTAAGTTACCCAGGCACCCCTCAATCCACTCAATTCTGTGGTAGTAGTCTGAAAGCAGCCCGACAATACGTAAATGAATAGGCATGGCTGTCTTGCAACAAAACTTTTAAACGAACAGGTGACAGACTAGACTTGGCCCCCAGACCATGGTTTGCCAACTCCAGTTCTACTTCATAAATAAACTTGGCTAATGGCAAAGTTCATTTTTGCACTCTCTTCCAGTCTTTAGATAGCAGAATTCTTCGAATAACTACATAAGTCATTGCTCTGCTCTTCTGTTCCTAGTCCCATTACGCACAAGAACTACAGTGCACATTCAATTTTGGTTTGATTATGCTCTTTGCCTCTTGAAATAGTTACTTCTCGGGAGCTAAAGTCTTAAAACCTAAAATTCAAGGAGTTTTGACTGACTTTATAGCTTTCACATATAACTGAAAATGCTACAGTTATTTAGAATAAAAACCCTTATTTGCGGGGCACCTGGGTGGCTCAGTTGGTTAAGCAACTGCCTTCAGCTCAGGTCATGATCCTGGAGACCCAGGATCGAGTCCCACATCAGGCTCCCTGCTCGGTGGGAAGCCTGCTTCTTCCTCTCTCACTCCCCCTGCTTGTGTTCCCTCTTTAGCTGTGTTTCTCTCTGTCAAATAAATAAAATCTTAAAACAAAAACAAAAAAACAACCCTTTAAAAAAAAAAAAAAAAAAAACCCTTATTTGCAATTTTCTTTAGGATATGTTGAAGTAGAGACCTCGGATAACAGTGTTCCAACCTGTCTTTCCAGAGGTTAACTGACTGAAGGTGTAGAGAGACTGCTATCCCTTCACTCACCTGGTTTCCTGCCACAGAGATAGAAGGCTAGTCTGTCGGTCAGCTCATACTGTATTTCTACAAGGCGTTCGGCCAGCTCATGGTGCCCTCCTTGCCTACCAAGAGAAAACAAAGTACCATTTATATTCCTCACCAGCCACTGGCTCTAGAATAAAAAAGTACAGAGACATCTTCCACGACACCTGAGAAATTTACCAAATGTGACTTCTTAGAACAATCAACCTTTTGTGTGAGGTAAATTTTCAAGGTCTACTTCGATTCCCACCTTTATACACTTTTTCACAATCTAAACTACCCCCTTCCTTTATTAATCTACAGACCAGAATACTTAATTAGGAAATGAAGGACTTATGGGAGAGAGAAAGAATAACTTCATCTAATGAAGTAGAAAATAAAACTAATAAACGGTCTAGAGTAGAGGTTCTCAAAAATTAAAGTGCTTTTTTTTTCTTTTTTTAAAGATTTTATTTATTTGACAGAGAGAAACACAGCCAGAGAGGGAACACAAGCAGGGGGAGTGAGAGAGGGAGAAGCAGGCTTCCCGCTGAGCAGGGAGCCCGATGTGGGACTCGATCCTGGGTCTCCAGGATCATGACCTGAGCCGAAGGCGGTCGCTTAACCAACTGAGCCACCCAGGCGCCCCTAAAGTGCTTTTTAAAACATGTTTAGATAGTCTTCAACCCTGGGAATTTTAAATCAGTAAGGATGGGATGAGTGTGAACATCAATTATTTTGAAGAAGGTCTTTCTCCCTAGAGGTTCCTGATGCAGCCAGTCTGATTCTGGATGAGAGCTTAGTAACCACTTCAAGGTTCATAATTCAGGGAGAGACAGACGAACAGAATGCACAGCTCCCACTTGCAGCTACTTTGACCTCCTTAAACTTCAATTTACATAACAGAAAACATGAGATCTGCCTTTCTTCATTCACGAAGTAAATACTTCAGTTGCTTGAAATCTTTTTAGTAACCAGGCATATAAATAAATTATCACACTGAGAAACTACTATATGTGCAAGGTACATGAGGAAACTACAAGGTAAGTGATAAGTGCCATGTACTGAGGGCTCTCTTCCCCTTAAACACTGAAGTCTAGTTTCTGCCACTTTCTCTTCCCACCATTCAAGGCACTATAGGATATTCCTCCAATCTACCACACGTTTGATTTCTGAGATACAGATCTTTTTCCCTAATCTTTTTTTAACAGCTATGAAATCAGGAAGTAGGTTACAATTGATGGTACATTATCACTTAATCGGCCGAGTTCTCATTTTTAGTGGTATCTGAGATAATGATGACCCGGTACAGTCAGTGGAGTCTCAGATCCAGGAAATACTATATTCCTCAATACTCTCAGCTCTTATTATTCCCAGACACACTCTGCCCTACCTAGTAAAGTCCTCTGCTGTGCGGAACATGCCCTGTCCATCTCTCCCTCCTGAACTTAGATCATGCCTTTCTTTTTCACTTGGAATGCCTTAGCTCCTCCTTCACATATCCAAGTCCAACCAATTTTTAAAAAACAAACTAAAGAAGTTTCTTACTGACCTAGGCCACAATGAAGAAACCTTATATATCCCCCCTCCTTTTTTAAAAGATTTTATTTATTTATTTGACAGAGAAAGAGAGATCACAGGCAGGCAGAGAGGCAGGCAGAGAGAGAGGAGGAAGCAGGCTCCCTGCTGAGCAGAGAGCCCGATGTGGGCCTCGATTCCAGGATCCTGAGATCATGACCTGAGCCGAAGGCAGAGGCTTTAACCCACTGAGCCACCCAGGTGCCTTTATATATCCCTTTTAAGACCAGTTACCAATTTTGGCAGAGAATTCCACATTATCTCGCCTCATTTAACTCTTTCATGCAGTTATGAATCATCTCCTCCATGAGAGAAGAAACTCTGGGATGGCACAGGCTGGCATTTCACCCATTTTTATCCTCTGCCGAAGAGAGGAAAGTGCTTTGCAGTTGATAAAAAGTTAATTTGTAAAAAGAAGTAAAGATGAACCATCTTCTATCATTTAAATGATAGTCAAGACTAACTTACGGATTTATTTTCCCAGCATTTCACAAAGTTTTTAAACGAAGAAGAAACTTAAAAGAATTTTACGGCAAACACCCAGACGTCTGCTACCTAAAACCTACAATTAACATTTTACTGTTACCTGTTTAATTGCCTACCTATCCGTACAGATCAGTTTTTAAGTTCAGGCAATGACTAACATATTAAGAAACTGAGGAGTGGGTTTTGCAACTCTTGATACCCGCTTCGGACTCTGCCTATGGCTCAAATACCACTGTGTTACAAGTCATGTGAGAGACCGGAAGCTAAGCACACTCGATAATGGTTTTACCTCCTCTGACTCTGCCAGGCTCTGAGCTCATATGTATGTGAAATGTCTTCACCTGCGAAATGGTAGGATGTAAATCCTTAACTTAAAGGGGTTAAATGTTAATCATGCACAATTTAGTCACCTAACGATGAATCACACCCAACATAAATAATCCCTAGCCAAGGCAGTGACAAGAAGCTAGGTCTCTCACCTCGCATAGTCCACAGGGGTTTTTCCACTGGAATCCTGTGTGCCTGGGTCTGCTCCATATACTGCCAATAATTCTGCCTGTAAAATCTGCCCTGCTTTGGAGGCAACGTGGAGTGGGGTATTTCCTTTTTCCTGAGAAATATTAATAAAAAGGAGACAAACAAGCAAATTAAATAAAACTAAAGGCTACACAAACACAACCCACTTAGTTTCAACTTATTATCTGAATCAATTCATGCTTTTCTCACAGGGTGAAAGAAGTTGGCTTGTGCTCCTAAAGATAACAGCCTCAAACAGGTTTCGAGATTCCCCGTTCTCACGCTTGAGTGGAGTTGCTAGAAAACACAAACCAAAAAAATGTTTGTTAAAAGTGTAAAGAATGGTATACCGGAGAAGCTGGCAGAGCATTTAATATACATTATATTAGTAATAATCAATCTTTATTTAGCTCAGTAAGGTGGAAGCAGCACTCTCTCCCTTGCAGCTCACAACTATCCCTGGGATTTGTGTAAGCGGCACAACCAGACCTGAAGTGAGCGGAGGTACGAGAAGGTGGGTGAGCCCGGCTTTGAAGCCTCAAAGACCCGAAGTTTAAACCACATGCCCTTCGAGTTGCATGACCTTGCGGAAGTTCTTTAAGCAATCTGAACCTTGGTTTTCTCGGCTCTAAAATGGGGGTAACGATGCCACCTATTCACAGGGTTGCTGTAGGAGTCAATGATATAACGAAGTGTTGAGCAGGGAGCCTGGTACACAGGAAATGCTCAAAGAATACACCGCTGTTACTATAGTTATCATTACTTGTTTTTATTACTGAACTTAGGATGTTAGAGCTGCATATCCCACACTGTGTAAAGTACAGGATTCTGGCTTATAGCACACCTTCTCCACAACACCATTCTTTTTTTTTCCATCATTCTTGACCTTACATATAATACTTAGTCTTTCAGGGTGGGAAATAGGCCTGTGTATATCAAATTCTGTACCACCGCAGAAAAGCTCTTACACATGCAGATGATGAGCTGCTTTCCTTCAGGTCTAACCTAAAATTGTCCAAATGCAATAACCCTTATTGTAAGAAGGCAGAAATCTATTCCAGCATCTGTAGCCACCCCTTATTTTTAAAATCAATGTGTTTAATATTTTCAAGTTGTGGTTAAAAAAAACCCAGACCAAGCCTTATTAATTAACAAAAAAGTAACAGTTATATATACTCTATGCGAAGTTTAAAATTCTGATTGTGAGTGCCCATGCTCTGTGTGAACATTTCCTAGGAGCATTGCTTTGAAAATAAAGATGCATATTTCTCATGGCCTCTCTCAAAAACACGCAAAGGCCCACATAAAGAAAACCATCTACTCATTTTACAAGTATAATAAAAAATCCCAAGCACTACAGCTTTGAGTCATCCTGCTTCCTGAAGATCCTACTGAGTATGCAGTCCAGAAACCTAAAGTCCCTCAAACTTTCTAGTCCCTTCTAGAAACAAACTCAACGGTGGTTCTTATTTCAGAGTTAAACAAAAAAACTTACAGAAACATATTTTTTAAACCATATCTGAAAAATGCAAATCATTTTCTAGATACATATTTATTTTTCCTCTTTGCCCTTGTACCTCCACTGACATAAATGGCTGCCAGTTGAACTAAAATTAAAGATGAAACCAGCTGCAAAAAAGGCTGTTATTATTTAGAGTACAGAAAGTTTTTGTTTTTTTCTTCCTCTTTATATTTTTTCAAACAAAACAATATATTGTTTCAGGGATTTTAAAAGGTATGACCTACCTTGCTAAGGTCTTTAGCAGTCACGCTGTCATCATCCCGGCAAGGCAGGCGATGGACAAATGCTAACATCTGATACTTGGCTCTGATGAATTCCGCTTTATTAGGACTGGTTGGGGGCGGGGGGAGGAGAAAAGAAAAGAAAGGAAAACAGCTCACTTGCAGTTCAGATGTAACATTCCCCATTCTTTAGGCTGTAAAAGGAAGAGGAAGTGACCCGCATCCCCTACTTGAGAAGAAAATGAACAATAGCGAAGTAAGTTCCAGCAGGAGTTTCAGACCTGAAGCCTCAAAACATCAGTTAGTCACTCTATTGGCCAGGACTGCGGAGTACTTGCTTTTTACAGCCTCTCTCTTTTCTTTGTAATTCTTGTAACTGACCTAGCAGCCTTGTCAGGAAGTAGCATTTACATCCCATCCTGCAGTTGATGCATCAGACAGATGGGAGCCCAGAACTGAGATTTCTGGTCTCTTGCCTCTTGTCTGAGCACCTAAGCTTAACTAATTACATTAACAGCCTCTGAGCCTTAGCCTCAAACTGGAGAAGCCACTGACTCGTGCTGTGCAGCCATGCAAAAGAGATGGTCCTGTGCCCGGCCTTGTTCTGCATTTCTAATCGCAAAGAGCTCAGTGCACAACTGGAGTGTAACCACCTCCCTGTGCCGCCCTTGCAGAGGCTGGTCCAGAGTAGCTGCACTCCTTTTAGTGGGCCCCAGGGGTTATGAAGAAATAAAAGTATTGATAAATATTCCACTCACTGTACTTTATCCTGTGGATTAGCTTTACGTCTTCCGCTCATAATAGAGGCAGGGTCCAGCAAAGAATGCTCCCATATAGAATTAGCACCATTATTATACAAGGTTTCAACCATCTAAAACCAAGCAGTATAAAATCATATTTTAATTTCTCTCCACAAATATTCACTGGAAATTGTAGTGACTGAACTGGGAAAACCAAGCCCCACTGCAAACATCAGCAAGATGGGGATGTCCCAGAAATCACTGCTTTCTGATTCTAGAATGAGGAGGATGAACCTTATAGGCAGGATTCAAGTCTGACCAGGAGGATGGCTAAGTACCTAAAAGGGTTTGATTAAATTGTTCTTACAGATTATGAAGGAAGAGCATTTTGAACTTTTGGGGCAGTGTTTTCCAAGCCTGATCATTCAAATACTATTTTCAAGATTCTTAACAACCCAGGTACTGTCTAGACTTTCTGCCCAAGATTTTCCTTTAATCCACTCATTTTTAGGAAACTTTTATTAGCAATTATGGCTTGATGTGCTAAAGTTTTCCTACAATCATTAAAATAATGCAACCATTAAAATAAATATTTGCATATTACCTACATCTGTCTTGAGTTCATGTGCCATACTTTCGGAATTGGTTCTTTTAGGGTCAAGCCTGGCATTTTAAACTACTCATCTCTGGACTTTCTTCGGGCCCTATAATGAAATCTGTAAACAAAGACCTGAGAGTAGTAAACACCCACTCTCATATGAGAAGGAGCTGTTAGAAACTTCCGAGCACAAGTTATTAATAAACCGTACTTCCCAATTTCATTTCCAAGCATGACTCCTGACACAGCCCCATCTACTTTTTTGCATTAGTGGCGACACTGTCACATCAGAGACCCAAACCCACTTGCTTTGGTCCGTTGGTTTATATAGGGCAAGTTGAAGGGACGTGTTCAGCAGCTGCCACAGATTGAGTAAAATATGTACTCAAGACAAATGAAGGCAAAACACATGCTTAATTCTGACTTCCAAATAAAACTTGAAGAATGTGCACCCCAAAATAGAAGTACAGGTGACATGACATTCAACCCCAAATAAAGCAAAGAGCTCACTTGACACTTACCAGGGTGTCGGACATTCAACCCAAACATGTCAACCCAATGTGGTGTCTAACTTGTAACAAGAATTTCAAGAAAACTTAAATCAGATGTTTCTGAGATTTCTGAGGAATCTCAATCCACGCTTCCATCAAAGCAGGAAATGTCAGGAAAAGTTCCCAAGATTTCAGCTTTCAGAAACATTTGTTGTGGTATATGAAAAAGATGGACTGTTTAAAAACAATTTCTGGTGACAGTCCAGGAAGTCAGCAGCGAAACGTTATCAAGAAATTTTAACAGTTGTTTTTTTATCTATAACTGAGCTTTTGAGACAAGATTTATTTCTTAGAAGGGAAAAAAATCTTACATGAGGAATTCAGTTTTTACATACAGCACTAATAGGCACAGCATCTCTATTTAGTTACAATTCAATCATTTTTGTAAGACTTAAGTATAATAGGAGAAATTTTAGTCGCTAAAACCATGAACCCTAAAAGCTCAAATTACAAACCATGAGAATTCTTACTCTTTACCTGCAGCAACGTGGGAGGCCACGGTGTGTGTTTAAGATGCCTTACTTGAGAGATGTGGCGCCCTAGGCTCCGATGGACACTGCAGCACTCGTCACAGATAAAAGTTCCCCTATTTACTGATGCCCAGGAAGGATCTGGAAAGAAGAATGACATCTCAGTGTCGAGGATACCAGGTGGCTGCTATATTGCCAGATGGCCAAAGGTGACTGAGGTTTGGTTTTCCAGAAAAACAAGACATTTCTGTTGTACTGGGGTGCTAGTCAACATAGCGAGCTGGGTGAGCCTATCCGATGATCCCTCCTATCTGGCTGGCTCGGTACCACGTTAACTGAGATTAAACACAAGAGCTGAAGCCCGAAATAAGCAGTTGTCTCCCTTCTGGTCCAGGGCCACAGTCTGTTGCCCTGATGTGATCTACCATCTCAGATGCGTGCTCCTTCGTTCAACGTAAGAGAAGCAAACTGAGAGGGCACCGATGAGTCATTTCAAACCAATCTCCACAAACAGCAAGGTAACAGAGCCATGTCAGTGAATAACCCACACGGCATTATCTGAGCTCAATGCCGAAGGGACGGCCACCCTAATCCACGGCCATACCTTGGCACGGCTCAAGGCTTGGCAGAACGCTGCAAGCAACACAATAACCCGGCTCGGCTGTGGTGGCTCAGAGGACACATTGGGGAAACTGGCCTTCTCTGCAAGAAAATGTCCTAGGACATCTGCTAGTCGTTTCAAATAAAATGCTAAGTCCTACGCTGCAACCAATCTGAAAGAAGCTGGAATAACAGCAGCTGTTAAGAGGCAAAGGTGTGAAATAAAAATAAGTAACGTTTTTGGTGCGTGTACGGTACTTTTTCCCCAGGAAGTCCTATGGCACTTCAGCAGACATCTGTTGGGACGAGGAATAATCCGCACTTGGTAAGCAGTGAGAATAATCCACACAGGGCAAGTAAACTGAACACATACTTAGAAACCCCAGATAAAAACAGACCTTCTACATTTTGTCAGACTCACAATGGGGTGACATAGGTGCCACTCAAGCTGCCTGGTCTCAGAGTTATAGTCAGAAATTCTCGGGGCACCCAGGTGGCTCAGTCGTTGAGCGACTGCCTTCGGCTCAGGTCATGATCCCGGAGACCCGGGATTGAGCCCCGCATCGGGCTCCCTGCTTGGCGGGAAGCCTGCTTCTCCCTCTCTCACTCCCCCTACTTGTGTTCCCTCTCTGGCTGTGTTTCTCTCTGTCAAACAGATAAAGAAAATCTAAAAAAAAAAAAAAAAAAAGAAAGAAATTCTTCAATGTCCACAAAAATCTCTAAAATGCATGTACAGCATCTTTACCATTTTTAAGTTTATTCAAATCCTTTCCAACCGTATTATGAAAAGTTATGAGATTTCAATCACAAACAAATCCTGGCAGTCAGCGGGTGTGGTGGTTGAGAGGGTAGCTCTGGAGACAAGCAGTCGAGGGTAGGAACCCCAACTCTGCCACTTCTAATGAACTCAGGTACTTTATTTTTTTGAGCACCCTCACCATGCACTGAATGGGAATAATAGCATACCGCAGAGTAGGGAGCATATAAAGGCTAAAGTTCTTTGCATATAGTAAGTATTCAGTAATGTCAGCTGTTATAACTTTTCTAAATTATTTCCTAAGTACCATTCAGGTATTTTCAAGGAGTGCCGAAATTCCTGACAACTAGAAAAAGTTTGTGACTGTCCATACTTAAGACTTCAACTGTTTCAGGGGAACACTATTACAACGGTGAAAAATCTCAAATGGAGTTTTCAGGCAGTTGAGCTCTGAAAATAATCTATTTAAAATGAACTAGATTTGGGGCACCTGGTGGCTCATTTGGTTTAGCGACCAACTCTTGATTTCGGCTCAGGTCATGAAAGCAGGGTCCTGAGAATGCTCCACAGTGAGTGCGGAGTCCACCTGGGAGTCTCTCCCTCCCCCTCTCTCCTTCTGCCCCTCCCTGTGTACGTGTAGGAGCGTGCATGGGTGCACACTTGCTCTCTCTCTCAAAATAAAACAAAACCTTGAAAATGAACTAGATTCACTAAAAAAAAGAGGAAAATATTTGCTAAGATGTGATCATGGTTAAATATTTGCTGTGAAATAAAACAAAAACAAAATAATTCAATGAAGTATAATTCTGTCAGTACTACTATACTACTCTGAAATGCACAGATTGAAAATATCAAGACCAAAGATTCCTACAAAGATACATAAGAATACTGTTTTTTGTAGTTTGATACTCATATTTCTTAAAAAAAGTATTGTGAAGCATAGCTTTTATTTTCAGATATCATTCAGAGGATTCACAGTGTTCCTGGAGAAAATTAAATAGGAAGAAGACAACAAGGACTTAATACACATTAAGTAAGGTTCTCAATTAATCACTTTAACATCATGGATCAGAGTCCCATGGAAAAAATATTAGAACATTCACAACACAGTAAAATCAAAATTGAGTTCATATGAATGACGTTGGGTGAAACCTTTCCAGTTTACCTAAATGTTCTATGCTGAAGCTTCTTCCCCGGACTCCAGGAACACCACAAATGAACCTGAGAAATGTCTGTGACCCCATTAAGAAATTATGAGTTCTGTATGGAAGAGTGACTACATGTGCATTTTCTAGGGAGAAGGCCTCAGCAGTCATCAGAATCTTTAAAGGGACCCCTATGAGAAAGTGGCAACTCTCTGGGGCTCTGCAGAAAAGGCAGCACAAACTTCTAGCTGCTCAAGTTCACACAACATTTCAAGGTAGCCTAATTATATTCAAAACAGGAAGGAAGTGACTCAAGTCTCTGTAGATTAGGCATTTGAGACGACAACGAAAATGATAGACTGGAAGGGAGAATGTTCTGAATATGCACGAAATGCTGCAGAAGGGCAAGACAGTCACTGACATGGCAACGGAGAAGCAGTTTTCCTTTGTTCCCTATCACCTAATGAGGAGTGAAGACTACACATTCCAAGAGGAAGTCTGAATCTAGACTCGTGTGAATGAAACACATCACAGAAAGTTCAACTGAAAACAAGAAAATAAGGAAGTGGAACAAATAACATTTTCAGAGAATACGACGGAGTCAGTGTAACCCACACTGACTTGAGGTCCTCATTTTCAACTCCTTCCCCATCTGCAAAGGAAACTGGCAACCCTACTTGCACTACACAGGCCATCAAGGAACCACATTTGGCCTGACTTATCACAGTACTACGTAAAATCAGTCTCCACTGCCATATAACAAAATGAAGTTCAGAACAGTTGCAAAAACACTGGTGTTCAACAACTTAATTGTGACAGTTAATTGGACTTTATTGTAACCAAAGAAGCCATCTTACCTTTCAATTACTTCAAATCTCAAAGCAGGTTAATTCAAGCACCAAGAATCCCACAAAGACCTGTCAATTCAGTTTCAATTGCTAAGAGAGATCTGAACTCTAAATCTGAAAACTCTAAGTCCCTTATGCAAGGAAGAGTGGTTTTGACCTTTCGACACACCCATATATCTATCCTGCCTGAATGCCCCAAAGTGTCTATTTGCTAGTGACTTTTTGTAGGTTGTAATTAATGTATGATTTAGAACTTCAACTCCAGCTTTAAGAGATCACAAAGGTTCCGTACTAAACAACGCAATATAGAAAAGATGATCCTAAGAATATTCATTGACTTTTCCTTACAACTGCGTGTGGTTCTCCCAATCATCTCCAAGGGGAAAATGAGGAAATTAAGGCTGGGCCAAATGAAATCAGCAGCCCAAGGTCACCCGGAGACAAAACCTAGTTTGAACCCATGCCCTTAAGATCCCAAAACTCGAGACCTGCACTGTATCCCAAGCGCTGGTTGTGTTTGCACTCGCCCACCTTCTGGAGATTCTCCCCGGTTGGAGGTGGAGCGGGAGCCGGGACCGTAGGAGCAGGGAAATCATCTACGGGGGTCCCCTGGAGAGTATCAGTGGACCGAAGCGGCGAGCGCACCCACCCCAGGCAGGGCCCCCTCACCGGGCGGGGGTCCGAGACGCTGCGCGGGAAGCCGGTGAACACCTGCAGCCTCTGGGAGCCGCAGCCGGGAGAACGCTCGCATTTTACTTCTGTAATTGGCCTTCCTGTGGATTGCCCAAGCCCCTTCCTGTTGGGGAAGCAGCCCTGACCCCGCAGCCTCCCGACTCGGCCTGGGACAGAAGGGACGACAGGGGATGAGACGGGAGGGAGGGGCGGGAGAGCGGAGGGCCCCTAGCCCGCCCAGCTCTGACAGGCCCGGGACAGGTCCGGCCGGGTTCCTCCTCCTGGGGACCCCGGGTATGGGGTTCGGACGCCGGGACTCGTCCGACCCGAGGGGGCGGCCCCGGGGCAGGGGTCCGCTCCAGCAGAACGGAGGGAAGCGGGCCCGGTCGGTGCGACTCACCCGGCCCGCTGCAGTCAGCGCACACCTCGCTGCTCCGAAGCCGCTTCGACATGGCTCCCGCCTCCCACCTGCCAGGAATCAGGGTCCCCGGGACAGCGAAGGCAGCGGCGGAGGCGCTTCCGCTCTAACGGGTCCCCGCGGCGGCGCTGGCGGTGGCGCCTCTCCCCTCAGCGCCTCGCAGCCGCGGCGCAGCACGCAGGCGCGGGGAGGTGCACTTCGCCGACGGGTAGATCATGTGACCGGAAAGGGCACGCTGCATTGTCGCCATCTTGAATGAGGGCAGATATGAGCCCCCAGCATCTTCTGCCCTGCCTATATATTTTCTTCAAATTGGGTCTCTCGCTCTCTCTTTGGAAGTCCTAGCACTGATTAATACCAGGGGAAGCAGCAAAATCTCGTTGCCTGAGTTTTGCAGCCACAAATTTCCCGAGGCAATCAATAGTCAAGTTACTTAGTGTAACTGGTCAGTTTCATTCACTTATTCAGTAAATATTTATTGAGCATCTACTGTGTTCCACATACTGTTCCAGGTGCAGAAGACGTAACAGTGAGCAATGAAGACAAAATTTCCTGTTCTCTTGCACTTACATTCTACTGTGGTAGATCTACAATAAAATATGTAAAATAAGGAATGCTAGGTGTTTCTTTGGCTTTAGTTTCAGTCTCATGTGCAAAATGGAGCTGATGTGTTATCTACCTCTAGCGCTAGATATAGATAGATATAGATACGGATATGGATATGGATATGGATATAGATATAGATATGGATATTTTGGCAAGTCTTGCTACATAAGAATGATTTTTTTTTTTTTTTTTTTTACATTTTTAAAGGGTTGTGAAGAAGAAAAAGGGCAAGAGGAAGTGGATGAAGAATATCTGACAGAACTCATATATGGGCTGCAAAGCTAAATATTTACTATCTATCTGGCTAAGGACAAATGGAATAATTTACAGAAAAATGTGGTAGGCCTGCCCCATGGTAAGCACTCAATAACAGTAACTCCCGTTATTCTTGGTATTTGGTATTACTATTATCTTCTAATCACAACTTTCTGATAATAAGAATAGATGACCTATAGTAATCTACAGGATGGTGTGAGATAAACGCAATGAGATGAGTTTAATCAATGTGAATGAGAGAAGAGATGTGATCCTAATACTATGAATGTTTATTGTATGTATTATATGTAAATGCAGCTGTGATCTCCTTTCAGGAAATACTGGATGCCCACTAAGGGCCAGGCACTGTTTTGACTTTAGATACTCTGGAAAGCAACCATTGGAGTTCTTCAACTCATGAATAAGAGAGATATTCAGTGAACACTGAATGACAAAGAGAAAGATTAAGTTGCATAAAACTTCGGGAAAGATAGGAAGTCCTGGAAGAGGTCTTGGAAGCCCTGGATGCTGGTCTTCCTCTCCATTTTCAGAAATGTGTGGTGGAGGAATGACAACGTAATCCCCACACATTCCACAGCAAGAGCCTCTGGGTAATATCCTGATACTCCTGTATCCTGTTTTGGTTCACAGACTCACAAATCTTCTGGACTCAAGCCGTGTGGAGAACCGATTAGGCCAGGATTCTTGAACAGCTGTTGTTTCGGGCATCTGAAAAGCTAGAGGCACACAGGCCGGGGAGGGAGAGGGTATGCTTTCAGGATGCGTTGAATAACTTCACCCAGCTGTGTGGTCTAGTGACAACTGTGGGATAACTTGGGCTGGTGAGTAGCTGTTAGGTTGATTTGGCTCTTCACTCAATCAAAAAGCTGTAGTGTCTGAGGCTAAAACCCAAAGACTGAACTTAATATTTGCAGACTGTGATCAAGTCTGGGTATTGTCTATTAGTCTTTTTAGCCATAATCCAAAACTCAAGTGGCTAGTTTCAAAAACAATGGACCCTCATATGTGGAAAGAACCACCTTCATAGGTCAGTTTGAATCATAACCCAGTTTGGAGTTCCGATAGAAAGTGGTTCTTGGGCACCTGTGTGGCTCAGAGGGTTAAGCCTCTGTCTTCAGCTCAGGTCATGATCTTAGGGTCCTGGGATCGAGGCCTGCTTCCTCCTCTCTCTCTGCCTGCTTCTCTGCCTACTTTTGATCTCTGTCAAATAAATAAATAAAATCTAAAAAAAAAAAAAAAAAGTGGTTCTCAACTGGGGGTGCTTTTTCTCCCCCAGGGGATGTTTGGCAGTGTCTGAAGACATTTTGGCAGGAAGTGTTGTGGCATCCAATGGATAGAAAGGCCAGAGATGGGGCTCAACATCCTAGAAAGCACAGGACAACGCCCTCAGAAAGAAAATTCCTGAGTTTAAAATGTGCTTAAGTTGAGAAACCCTGAGGAAGAACAATCCCCTTGTTATGCAAATTTTCAATGCCACTTCTCCAGAGTTTTTAACAGTCCCTCTTTAAAATTGTTGGGTGTTGCCCACTTCCAAAATGGCTTCTGGCCAATCACGGAAGCACTGCCCAATTCCAAAAAGGCTGCAAGGGAGTCAGTAACTGGAATGGCTTGGTCCAGGCCCCATCTACCACCCCCTGAACCCAGAGCTGATGGGAGAGACCCAGTTGTGGACTGAACCATATGAGACGGTTGGAGCAGGGGGAAAGGGTCTGGGGACGGATAGGACGAGATATCCGTGTCGAGATCCTGGGCGAAGGGAGATAATGTTCGCCATGTTTCGGGATTGCACTGTGTTTCCCGGTGTGTAGTTGGTGGTGGGTGCGACCGGGCCGGCCCGGGCCGCGCGGATGGCCTCGTCCCCCCCCCCCCCGCGGAGTGCGGTGGTTCGCCCCGCGCACTTCCCTGTTTGGGGCAGTTCGGCCCGCAGAAGTCGGTTCGTGAGCTGTCAGCGCGGGCGGGAGCGCGGCGGGGCGCGGGGTGGGCGCGGCCGACCCCGTCCCCGACCCGGCCCGCGACCCCCGACCTCCCGCGCGTCCCGCACCCGGTGCGTAGGCCGCCCCGCCGCGTACCGCGCCCCTCGCTCTCTCGCTTCGTTCTCTCTCTCTCTCTCGCCGCCGGAGACCCCGCCGGGGCTGAGGCTTGGCAAGCGGGCGCTGCGGGCCCGGCTGCGGCCTTCTAGCCATGTCCTCGACCCGCGACAACAGCGGCCACTTCCCCTTGCATCTCCTGGTGTGGAACAACGACTACCGGCGGCTGGAGAAGGAGCTGCGGGGCCAGGTGAGGGGCGGGGCGGAGGTCTGCCCGCGGCGAGGGGTGTGTGGGGGAGAAGGCGGGCATAGGGGTGTCCATGAGATGGGCTTCGCCTCCCCGAGCCCTCTGCCTTCGGGGCCCCGCAGACCCCTTCAATTCTGCAGCCCTGGGGCAGTAATAAGAGGACATGTATCGGAGTGCTTACTGGGTGCCAGGCCCTGTGCCCAGAGCTTTAGGAACATTATCTTTTTGCCTTTCCAGCAGTCCTAGCGGGTAGGCACTGTTATATCATTACATTTGCCAGAGAAGGAAACTGAGGCTCTCAGAGATTATGTGCCTTGTGCAAGGTCGCCCATTAATAAATACCAAGTCGGGATTTTATCTCTGCCCGGCTGGGTCCAGAGTGCACTGTCTTAACCAATTAGGCTCTCCCGCCTCTCTCTCCCAAAGGGGAGAGAATGGCATACGCTGCTCCCCCCACCCACCCTTTTTGTAAGGAAGGGCTTGGTTGGGTTTGGAGTCGAGGTTCTTACTCCCTGTGTGACCTTGGGCAAGGCATTTTCCCTTTCTGGCCCAGGGAGGCTGATAGATCCCAAAGTCTGAGAATCACCGGGTGCACAGGATCCTTAAAATCCCTTCCTGCCCCCCCCCCCCAGTGTTTTGATTCCTTGTCTTTTATTTCTTGACATCGCTTTAAATCAGTGGTTCTCAGTTGGAGGTGATTTTTGACCCACACCTCCCCACCCCCAATGGTGATGCAGGAGACAGTTTTGGTTGTTACCAGTGGGGAATGGGTGCTACTGGGATCTTAGCAGTAGAAGCCAGGGATGCTGGTCACCATCCTCCAGTGCGCAGGCCAGCTCTCCACAACTGAGAATTATCTGGTCCAAAATGTCAGTAGTGTTCTGCCTGAGAAATCCTGCTTTAAAAGGCATCTCAACAATTGGGGGAGTTATTGGTGCCGTCAAGTTACAAAATAACACACTTAGCTGTTAGGATAAGGATTTGTAGTTATTTGGTGTAATTCTTGTTGACTTTGAAGTCCTGATTTTTTGAATGGCTCAGTTGATGCCCTAATTGTCAAGATATTTTAGAGAAAAAGGAGCGCTTTTGGTTGGCAAAAAAATGAGCAAGGCCAACGTCCCCGTTTGGGAAATGGTTACTGCTAAGTGAGTGTTCTTGTCCCCTGCGATATTTAAAAAAAAAAAAAAAAATCTGTTGAGCACTTGCTGGAAGTCGAGTTGCTCTTTTTTCATTTAAATCCTCTGTCCAGACAGAGTAAACTTTTATTGTAATAGTCACTGGTCTTAATTAGATCACGCCCCCAGAGTACATGATTCACCATTAGGTGCCCCAATATACCTGGTGATTTCAGTCCCTTTCTGTTACTAGATGTGGCGCAGAGGGAATCCTCCATCATTTTGCTCTCAGCTCTAAGTGTCCTCACCTTGGACACTTGAAAAACAGCCAGAGAATCCTGCTGTGTTGTTCATCTGCACTTCCTCAGTGTCCATGCTGCCCCAGCTTCCTGTGAAATACTGAGATAAAGTACAAAGAAAGTCACAGAACTAAACTCCCTTTTGATAGAGAAGTTTATCGCCATCATTAAGCCACATACTCTTTCAATCCTGATTTCTGAAAACAGCAGGCTTTCTATTCATCGGAGGTGAAGAAAAGAGCTTGAATGCAGTACAGTTTTTCTTTATAGAAAAACTTGTTCGATGAGAACACAGTCTTGGTTTACAGTCTGAAATGTGGCATAGTTGAATTCTCTCCTTTTCCTATAGGTTGTAATTCATTGTAAATTCTCTGTGCCTCTTACCTCAAAAAATGTTAAGGACATTCGTGATCAGAGAATTATAATTCTGCAGCATATTTTCTTGGAGTAAATTGATCCTTTGCACCTTAGACTGTCAAGGGGGAGGTGTCAAAGGAAGAATATTAATACTTGCTAATTATTTGGTATTGACTTTGTTATTGGTTATCCCGTGGATCATTTCATAGCATACCAGTCCTCTCTGAGTTAAGAGATAGCTGAAGCAGATTCATAAAATCATCTTTACTGGGAAAGCTTGACTGTCATGACCACATAACCTAATCTCGATCCTAAAACTTGGCCATTGAAGTGGTAGAGATGGGACTGGCTCCAGGGGTGTGCTACCTGTGCTCAGAAGGGGTATGCTTGGTGTAATGCTCTGCTGTCACCATCTTGAAATTCTTTTTTCTTTTTTTTTAAGATTTTTTTTTTTATTTGAGCTAGAGAGAGAGAGCGTGTGCGAGCAAGAGCAAAGACAGTGTGGGATGGGGCAGAGGGAGAGGGAGAGAGAGAATCTTGAGCAGACTCTCCCCCGGAGCTTGGAGCCCGACCTGACCTCACAACCCTGAGGTCTGACCTGAGCCGAAGTCAAGAGTTGGAGCCTTAACGGACCAGGACACCCAGGTGGCCGCACCCTCGTGAAATTCTTAATTATTTCTTCTTGAACAAGGAGCCTTGCTTTTTCGTTTTCACTGCGCCCTGAAAATTATGTAACTGGTTCAGGGTTAAGAAGTTATTCATTGATATCATTAAAATATGTGGCAGGAAATATTTTTTTGCTTTCATATTTGTCAAGATCCTCTTGATTATGAAACAACTGTGTACTTCTGTGACTTGCAGGCCGTTGGGGTAATGGCCAGGACGAGTACTGATAACATTGTGAGCTTGGGAAGTTATCTACCCTTGCTGAATTGCTTTATCATCTGTAAAAAATAGGTAGAGTAACCCTAAAACCCTACCCATTTGTCAGGCATTGTGCTGAAATGCTTTCTGTGCAGTTTTAGGTTTAATTCTCACACCAGCACCCTCGAGTGAATGCTACCACGATTCCCATTTTACAGATAAGGAAACCAGATAAGGTGGGGAGGCTCAGTTGCACGCTCATCCAGTGGCTGAACCAGAGTGTGAACATAGGTCAGGCTCTGCCCTCTGCTGTATTCTTAACCCTTCCATTCTGCTTCTTTCTGTAAGTGTGCCTCCAGTTCAGCATTGTGGGAAATAAGGCAGAGAGCAGATCTGAAAGCACAGGCACATAGTAAATGAGAGTAATCCCATTTGTCATCGTTGCTGCTGATTTTTATAATCTTTCTGGGCATTTCTTTCATGTGTGCCCTAGTTTTTCTGCAAGGAACATGTATTGGCTGCATAGTTAAAAACAAAAAATTCCTATCGCCCCAGCAATACAACCAGCTGCTTCGCTTAGCCTTGGTCTGCCAGTAGGCTTCTGCTGTCTGCTCCTTCATTCCTTCCATCCCACGAGTGAGACTCAAAGCAGGCCCACTGGAAGCTGCAAGAATTGTATTTTGTTCTAGGAACAGCAGCACAGAAAGAATCGAGTTAATCCGGATGGAGAGGACAGGCGTGTTTCTGAGTGTGCGTGAGTCAGCCCCCAGGTCTTGCTGAGAGCTGGAGTGTGGAGTTTGCCAACTCTGCAGTTGTTTCGAACTTTCCACGTTGGCTCAGCAGTGACACTTTGTTAAGTGCCTCTTAACGCATCAGCTCTACTGTCTTTAATATTCAGTGGGGTCCTGAAGTCAGTGCAGTGGAAATAATTTGTGTCACAGTTATGTTGTTTGTCCTTTTGCTAGAGAGGTCTTAAACATCCCTGGCTTTCTTCTGGATGCCGGGAGAAGGAGTGAACACTGAAGGGGACATATGCAAAGGTCAGCCAGTGCACTTTAGATGGGGGGAAACCCAGGACCGAGTAGGGTGGAGAGTGGCAGTGAGGCCCCACTCGAGGGCCAGCCCCCAGTGAGGAAGCCAGCAGGTGAAAGGACACCGTCAGGGCAAGAGGAGGAGGATGTTCGAGGCGGCAGCAGTCCTCAGAGCTTGACGAGGAGTTACCCTGGGGATGTCGCCCGTCTGCCGCAGGCCGAATGGGGCACTGGGCACACATTCAGGTTGGTGCCTGTTGGCTGGAGGCCTGCCAGGAGCCAGAGGCCAACCATCCAAGATGAAGAGCTAGAGCCTGCTCTTACGGGCTCCCCCTTGGCCCTCAGGGGCTCAGGCTCACTTGAGGGAACTATGCCTATGGATACTGTGTCCCGCCTGACTTGGCGTGGGGAGTCGGTTTAGGCCATAGCCGCAGAGGACCTGAGCAGACTGCGACGCGCAGGAATGAGGGAGAGAATGGAAGGCCAGGTAGCAGCCTCGCGCCGGCGGCCCTGCCCCAGAGGTAACGGTGAGAGTTGACGAGCAACTTACTCGGTGCTGCGGGGCTGCATATGGAGGCACCGAAGGGTTGAGTAACACTCTTGAGCCTAGTCCGGGGCCTGCCCGTGGGCCTATTGTCTGGCCCAGCAGCCTGCGCTCAAGGCTTGGCCTTTCACTGCCTCCAGAGCACAGCGGGATGTAAATAAGGCTTTGAGCAAGCTGAGTCGGGGGGCTTAAATTAGCAATTAGGATGGGCACATGCAGAAATCTCACCGCTCTTCTTCCTTGGGGACACTATTATAGTTTGGAGGGGTGGGTATTTTTAATTTGGTACAGTTCACGACTGAAGAAACGTAAGGGAAAAACTGAAATGATCAGCTTCCAGTGTGAATTCCCGTTTAATTTTGAAAGCTCTTGCTCACTGAACTAATGTCATTGGTTCGAGACCCTAAGTCCCACTATTAACTGTAATGAAATCTGAACAGATCCCTTTTAAGAAGAAACCGACCACTTACATATACTCCGTAATGTGGGTGTATGACGAGAAGAGCTCATTCTTCTTAGTACTGCTTATAGGATTAGGTATTATGCCTTTGCTCTTAGAAGAACTCTGTAAGGTTGGTGTTTTTTATTCCCAGTTTACAAGGGAGCAAATTGAAGCTCCAGAGAAATTAAGCAACTCATCAAACAGTACATAAATGATACATTCATTTTATGTACATAAAGCACATACATGCATGGGTTTTTTCCAACATCTTTATTGAGCTATAATTCACTAATCATACAATGCACCCATTAAAGTATCACTCAGTGGTTTTTAGTGTCTTCACTGAGTCGTGCAACCGTCACCACCATCAAATTCCAGAACATTTTCATCTCCCCAGAAAGAAGCCCCGTACCCCGCCGTCACTCTCCATTTCCCTCCATCCCTCCAGCTCCGGGCGACTGCTAATCTACTTGCTGTCTCTCTAGATTTGCCTATTCTGGACATTTCCTATAAATGGAATCCTATGACACGTGGTCTTCTGGGTCTGGTTTCTTTCACTGAACATGTTTGTGAGGTTCATCCACACCGTGGCATGGATCAGGCCTTCATTCCTTTTTATGGCTGAATAGTATTCCATTGCATGGGTTTACCACATTCTGTTTATCCATTTACCAGGTGATGGATAGTTGTTCCTCTTCACTGAACTCTTTGGCTATATGAGTAATGCTGTATGCACTTTCGCGTACAAGTTTTCATATGTTTTTATTTCTCTTGGGCAAATGACCATGAGAGGAATTGCTGAGTTGTATGGCCACTCTGTGTTTGACTTTTTGAAGACGTGCCAACCGTTTCTCGAATTGGCTGCACCATTTTAAATTAAATACAAGAGGGTTCCGGTTTCCCCAGGTCCTTGTCCACACTTTTATTCTTTTTACTATAGTGGGTGTGAAGTGGGATCTCATTGTAATTTTGACTGACACTTCCCTAGTGATGAGTGAAATTGAGCCTCTTTTTGTGTATTCATTGGCATTGGCAGATCGTCTTTGAGGAAATGTCTATTCCAGATCCTTTGCCCATTTAAAAATTGGGTTGTCTTTTCTTTCCTTAAGAGGTTCAAATTCTTTGTACAGTCTGGATACTAACTAGCCCCTTATCAGATAAATGACTTACAAATATATTGCCCCCTTCTGTGGGTTGTCTTTTTACTTCTTTACCGTATCATGAGAAGTACACAGATTTTCAGTTCTGATGCAGTGCAGTTTATCTGTATTTTCTTTCGTCTCTTATGCTTTTGGTATTGTATTTAAGAAGGTTTTGCCTAACCCAAGGTCACAAAGATGAACTTCTCTATTTACTTCTTTTTTTTTTTTTTAAAGATTTTATTTATTCATTTGACAGAGAGAAACACAGTGAGAGAGGGAACACAAGCAGGGGGAGTGAGAGAGGGAGAAGCAGGCTTCCCACTGAGCAGGGAGTCCGACGCAGGGCTCCATCCTGGGTCTCCAGGATCATGACCTGAGCCGAAGGCAGTTGCTCAACCAACTGAGCCACCTAGGCACCCCCTCTGTTTACTTCTAAGAGTTTTATTGATTTAGCTCTTCTGTTTGGGTTCATGATCAATTTAGAGCTAATTTTCATGTATCATACATATAAAATTTATTCTTTTGCATGTGGATAGCCAGTTGTTTAAGCACCGTTTACTGAAAAGATTATTCTTTCCTCACTGAATTATTTTGGCACCCTTGCTGAAACTAATTGACCATAAATGTATAAGTTTATTTCTGGAGTCTGAATTCTATTCTATGGATTCTGTCTGTATACCAGTACCACACTGTCTTGATTGCTATATAGCTCTGTACATAGTTAAGTTTTGAAATTGGTGAGTCTTCAAACTTTGCTCTTTTCAAGATGGTTTGGGCTATGCTGGTCTCTTTGCACTTAAGAATTTTAGGATCACCTAGTCAATCTCTACAAAAAGCCAGCTGGAATTTTAATAGGAAGTACATTGACTCTGTAGCTCAGTTTGGAAGAGTATTTGTTTTTTTGTTTTGTTTTTTCTTTTTTTTTTAAATAACGATTTTATTTATTTGACAGAGAGAGATCACAAGCAGGCAGAGAGGCAGGCAGAGAGAGAGGAAGAAGCGGGCTCCCTGCTGAGCAGAGAGCCCGATGTGGGCCTCGATCCCAGGACCCTGAGATCACGACCTGAGCTGAAAGCAGAGGCTTAACCCTCTGAGCCACCCAGGCACCCTGGAAGAGTATTTGTTTTTTAAAGATTTTATTTATTTATTTGAGAGAAAGAGAGCATGGGGGGAGGGGCAGAAGGCGAGGGAGATGCATACTCCCTGCTGAGCAGGGAGCTGGACAAGGGACTCAATCCCAGGATCCCGGGATCATGACCTGAGCTAACTGACTGATCCACCCAGGCACCCTCAGTTTGTGGGGTCTGACATCTAGAATATTAAGTCTTCTGAACCATGAACATGGGATGTTTTTCCATTTATTTAGGTATTAATTTCTTTCAACAGTGCTTTTAGTTTTCAGAGTATATGTTTTTGTACTTTTGTTATTTATTCCTAAATGTTTTATTCTTTTTGATGCTACTGTAAATGGAACTGTTTTCATAATTTCATTTTGAGTTGTTTGTTACAAGTGTATAGATATACAGTTGATTTTCATTTTTAAAAACTGAAGTATAATTAACATACAATGTTATGTTAATTTCAGGTGGACAACGCACTGATTGGACAGCTCTATGCATTATTCAATGCTCACCATAAGTGTAGTCACCACCTGTCACCAAACGTTATTACAATATTATACTGTATTCCCTATGCTGCACTTTTCATCTTCGTGCCTTATTTATTTTATAGCTGGAAGTTTGTATTTCTTAATCCCCTTTGTTTATTTTACCCATCTCTCCATTCACTTCCCCTCTGGCAACCACCAGTTTGTTCTCTAAGAAATATAATTGATTTTTGGATATTGATCTTGTATCCTCCAATCTTGCTGAACTCCTTTGTTAGTTCTAGCTTTTTAGTGGATACCTCAGGATTTTCTATATATAAGATCATGTCATCTACGAATAGAGATACTTTTGCTTCTTCCTTTCCAATCTGGATGCCTTTTCTTTCTTTTTCTTGCCTTATTGCCTTGGCTAGAACATATAGTACAGGATTGAATAGAAGGGACGAAAGAGAATGTACGTGTCTTGTTCCTTATCTTAGGGGGAAAACATCTAAGATAATGTTAGCTGTAGGCGTTCATAATTGGATGCTCTTTGAGGAAATCCCCTTCTATTTCTAGTTTGTTGAGTGCTTCTTGTTTTTTATTTTTATTCTGTATCATGAGGGGGTGTTGGATTTTTGTCAAATGCTTTTTCTGCACTGTCTTAGCTTGGTTTGGGCCATTGTAACAAAATACTATAGATTGGGGAGTTTGTAAACAACAGAATTTTATTTCTTAACGTTCGGGAGGCTCTAAGTCCAAGATAATGGTGCTTGCGGATTTAGTGTGGTAGCTGGAGAGGGCTCTCTTCCTGGTTCATAGCAGGAGCTTTCCAACTGTGTCCTCACGTGGTGGAAGTGGGGCTAGCAAGCTCTTTGGGGCCTCTTTTATTAAGACACTAATTCCAGGGGCGCCTCGGTGGCTCAGTTGGTTGGGCAACTACCTTCGGCTCAGGTCATGATCCCAGAGACCCGGGATCGAGCCCTACATCCGGCTCCCTGCTCAGCAGGAAGCCTGCTTCTCCCTTTCACTCCCCCTGCTTGTGTTCCCTCTCTGGCTGTGTTTCTGTCTGTTGAATAAATAAGTAAAATCTTAAAAAAAAAAAAAAGGCACTAATTCCATTCAGAGGGCTCCACACTTGTGACCTAGCACCCCCCCATCCACAAGGCTCCTCTTCTAATACCATCATCTTTGAAGTTTAATATTTCAAAATAAGAATGTAGACTACATTCAGGCTTCTGCGTGCATCTATTGAGATGATCATGTGTTGTTGTTGTTTTTTTTTAAAGATTTTATTTATTTGACAGAGAGAAACAGAGCCAGAGAGGGAACACAAGCAGGGGGAGTGAGAGAGGAAGAAGCAGGCTTCCCGCCGAGCAGGAAGCCCGATGTGGGACTCAATCATGGGTCTCCGGGATCATGACCTGAGCCGAAGGCAGTCGCTTAACCAACTGAGCCACCTAGGTGTCCCGATCATGTGTTTTTTAAATTTTATTTTATTCTGTTGATACCATGTGTTATATTAATTATCAGATGTTAAACCACCTTTGCATTTGGGATAAATCTCACGTGGTCCTGGTGTTTAGTAACCCTTTTCATGTGTTGCTAAAATTTGTTCTGCTACTGAATCATTGAGGATTTGCATCTCTATTCATTAGAGGTACTGGTCTGTGGTCTTCTTTCTCTGGTAATGTGTTCGTTATCAGGATGATACTGGGCTCATTAAATGAGTTGGGACATTATCCTTTATCTTCTATTTTTTTGGGGGGGGAAGAATTTATGAAGAATTGATATTAATTCTTTAAATGTTTGGCAGAGTTCACCATCTGGGCCTGAGCTGTTTTCAAGTTAAAAAGTATTGATTCAATCTCTTTACTTGTTACAGAGTTATTCAGATTTTGTTTTTTCTTAAGCCAGCTTTGCTAGTTTGTGTCTGGCTTAGAAACATGTGCATTTCATTTAAGTTTCTAATCCATTGGCATATAGTTGTTTGTAGTATTCCTTTTATTTTTATATTTTTTAAAGATTTTATTTATTTATTCAACAGAGAAACACAGCCAGAGAGGGAACACAAGCAGGGGGAGTGAGAGAGTGAGAAGCAGGCTTCCCACCCAGCAGGGAGCCCGATGCGGGGCTCTATCCCGGTCATGACCTGAGCCGAAGGCAGTCGCTTAACCAACTGAGCCACCCAGGCGCCCCTGTAGTATTCCCTTTAAACACTTCATATTTCTGTCGAGTTGCTAGTGTTATCCCTTCTTTCATTCCTGTTTTTGGTAACTGGAGTTTTCTCTCTTTCTTTCCTGGTCAGTCTCGCTGACAGTTTGTCAATTTTGTTGATATTTACCAAGAACCAATTTTTAGTTTTGTTGATTTTTCTGTATTGATTTGCTATCTTCTGTTTTGCTGATTTCCACTTTAATCATCTATGGTCTTTATTCCCAGTCACCGTGATGTTCTCTCATGATCTCCGCTCTTCTCTTTTTGCACATGAGAAAGAGGCACAGGAGGCTCTGAAGAGCTACAATCAGTAATGCAGAATGTTGCTGCTGTCTGGCTCCCGCATAATGTTTTCTTTCCTATGGTCCAAACAGGAAACAGTCAACAACTTAATGTATTTGAGTTTGATTTTACCCATGATATCTAGTGGTCGCCCAGGAGCTGGAGTGTCGGTCCTTAGTCTGAGATGTTAGTTTTGTTCTGGGGTGTGTATTGCATTGAACAGAATTTCCCCATTCAGTGTGACACGTCCTGTTAAACATCGCCTCTCTGTCAGGTGGTGTGCTAAACCCACCACCTTCCCCGTAGACTGAACTGTTTAGGTGAGGGAACAGTTTATATAACACATATGGAAAGAGGTAATAGATTTGCTAATTATTTCTCTCCTGCTAAACTTCAACTCAGTTAAAAATCTTTAGCTACATTACTTTTCTAAAAACAATGGTTTAATGCGAATTAGAGACCAGGGTGGCGGAAGCTAGGGAATATGAGACTTGGATCCGGCCCTTTGGAAGAACATCAGTGTCTCGGGTGAGAGGGATAAGCCATGCCCTTGGGGAAGGCCAGGGAATCCTGGGAGGTGCTGTGGGCCCCATTCCAGGAGATGTATTGGTCTTCCAGCACCGGAGAGAATGCCAAGACCTGGGATTGGTCCAGGAGGACGTGTGCTCGTGTGCTCGCCCACATAATGTCTTCGGCCACTGCTGTCATTCCTCGAGAACATTTCCTGTCTTCACTGCACGGCAGCCATGATGCACTTTGTGAAACAGGGAGGTTCAGTAGCTGTTGGGCAGTAGCTGTTTAGTTCTGCTTACCTTTCTTCCCTGTGGCCAGTAAGTGGAACACTCTGGATATCTTTGGAGGCTGCAGTTAATGCCGACGCAACCACTAGCACTCAAATCAAGATTTCCTGAGAAACATTTGAGCACTACAACCTTTTACATCCCAGAAGTCCCATGGTAGTTTCTTGTGTCCTTGGAAGAATGTTCAGAGCCATCTTCGGAAGGCTGTCTTCGGGCCTTCAGACTGAGCTCGCACTCAGTGCAGGCTGGTGTGATGAGGGCCAGAATAGGCATGAAGAGGAAAAGCCAAGTGGCTGTGTCTAGCATGGGGGAGAAAACCTTCGAGGGGAAATGGACCCCAGGGGCATGTGTTTGTTCTCACATTTACCTGTACATATGACCACATCCACGTCTGGCAGATCACGCTCATTGCAAGGGCCTGCGGATGCTGCTCCTTCGGGGCACGTGGAACTCCATCCACAGTGCGGAGAGTGGCCTTCTGGTGGGAACCCACCTAGAGGATGTAATTTTGTGCTGACCCAAGTTTTCTTCTGTACTTTCAGTTTTGCTTAAAGTCCTCCACTTCCTGTCCTGGACCTGAATGCTGATACGTGCTTGAGAAATCCCCCATGTTCTGTGTCAGGGGCTGGTTGCCTTCGTTAAAGCCCCTAGCCTTATTTGGATTTTATTTGAGTGCTGTTGTGAGCAAAAGACGTGCCTGACGACCTGAGGCCTGCAGCCAGTGATGTTTATTAGGCACTTCACTTTACAGAAACAGGAATTCAGTAACCATTGCATTTATGATAGCCCTCAAATTAATATTTCAACCACTCCCACGTGCAAGCATTCTTTCTTCCATATGCTGCTGTAATTAACCTGTAATTTTCCATTTTATACTAAAGTTTACCTCACATGCTTCCATGTTTTGACCTAATATGTACGATTTTATAAACGCCAGTGTTTACTTTACAGAATGTGGAGGCTCTGGACCCACGAGGTCGAACCTTACTGCACCTTGCTGTTTCTTTGGGACATTTGGAATCTGCTAGAGTCTTGCTCCGACATAAAGCAGATGTTACGAAAGAGAATCGTGAGGGATGGACAGGCAAGTATATTTTTTAAATACCTGAAAGCCATTTGTTGCAGTATCTTTTTCTGAATAAAGGCCAGTCTCAATCATAATTGTCCTCAAGTTATCTTTATCTTAAGACTCTTTCTCTCTTGGGAGTAGGGGCCGGGGCGCGGAGATGTGGGTCTCAGGGACCTGCGGCACAATGGTCCGAACTGTGTCCGTAAGCCCTCAGTGGAGGGTGACTCCTGTCCAGAAAGCAGCTCTCGGGCAAATCCTTCTAGTGCACATGAGTGTGGAGCCCAGATTCCTCCTGAGGAATGTGCTGGTAACACCAGTGAATATGTCAGGATAGGCAAAATGAAAACAAAATTAGGGCTAAAAGTAGTCTTTTCCAGGGAAATCCTGGCATTTTTCAGTTGCTTGCAAGCTCTCTCACTATTGGTCAGAGTAATTCTGTGTTGGCTGAGCAAAGATACGTACAAGCCGTAGCTGCCCGATCCACATGTAACCACAGTTGTGTGATCACACAGGTAAAGCCTGCTCTCTGAAGACACTGTCAGGATTTCAGAACCAGTGGTAGGAGAGGCGGTGTGGGGGGAGGACGGAAGTTGGTTTGCTCAAGAGGCTATGAGTCCTTTAAGAGCTAGCGATAAGGCGCCTGGGTGGCTCAGTTGGTTACGCAACTGCCTTCGGCTCAGGTCATGATCCCGGAGACCCGGGATCGAGCCCCACATCGGGTGACCTGCTCGGCGGGAAGCCTGCTTCTCCCTCTCTCACTCCCCCTGCTTGTGTTCCCTCTCTGGCTGTGTTTCTCTCTGTCAAATAAATAAAATCTTTAAAAAAAACAACAAAAAAAGAGCTAGCGATTAGCAGTCATGGTCATAAAGTAAGGTGGGGCGGTAGCTTCTCTCCCTCTTTGAAGAAAACGTTGGTCTTTGATCTGTAGACTCTTTTCAAACTAGCTTAAGAATTTGCCAAAGTAAAAGACTCTCGGGTGATGAAGTTCCACCTTTTTGGTTTTCAGTTTTACACGAGGCTGTGAGCACCGGCGACCCCGAGATGGTGTACACCATTCTTCAGCATCGGGACTACCACAACACATCCATGGCCCTCGAAGGAGTTCCTGAGCTGCTCCAAAAGATTCTCGAGGTATCCATAAAAATGTGGCAGTGCCATCACTTGAGTGAAATGCTGACAACGTAGCTGGAGACACAGACACCCACGTGTTTAATGAATTGTAAATATGATATGTTCAGTACCAAAGAGCATTATTCCTCATCATCAAATGTAGGAGGTTTTCACAGATTTCGTGTCTATGTCACTAGACCTATTTAAGTGCTGCTGAAAAATTATAACAAGATAAATGGACATCAAACAATTTGTCGGGGTGCCTGTTTTCTTGACAGTGGCCTTCTGAACACAGGTCATCTTTTTTTTTGTTTTGAGAGAGAGAGTGTGTGCACACGTGTGAGTGAGGGCAGGGGAGTGGGGTGACAGTGGAGGGAGGGGCAGAAGGAGAGAGAATCTTCAGTAGGCCCCACACCCAGCATGAAGCCTGAGACAGGGCTCGATCTCACAACCTGGAGATCATGACCTGAGCCAAAATCGAGTTGGACACTTACCCAACGGAGCCCCCCAGGCGACGCTGAGCATAGGTCATCTTGAGGGGATTGTGATGAGCACTGGTTACTGTACAGGGATTTCCAGGGCCTGCTGAGGCTCTGGAGTGAGTATGCACCTTCTCCTTGCCACTTGTTTTCACTCTCGCCATTAGCATTTTGTGACTTCTAATCCACTGGCTTAGTTTATTTACAGCCATTGGCTTTGGGCCCGTGAACACCATTATCTGTGAATAAACTGTATGAGCTTTGACACTTGGAGGTCATTTTTACACAAATTTACTTCTGCGCTAATGGACTGTTTTGCATGGTGGTTGCCCTTCTCCGGAAAGTCTCTGTTACCTGCAAGAACCATCTTATGAGCCAGTCATAGAATGTTCTCAGGGCCACGGGAGACAAGAAAGTATTAGTGCTTCCATTTCCGTGTCATTTATTAAGCACATATGCAAGCTTCCCAAATTATCTCCAAAGGTATTTGGTAGATAAATGCACTTTACAACTTCAGTCAACATGTTTCTTGAGAAAAATTAACAGCTCTGTTGAGAAAAGGAACAGCGTTGCTGTAAGACGATCAGTGCTCATTATCTGAGCGCTCTTTTTTTTTTTTTTTTTTAAAGATTTTATTTATTTATTTGACAGAGAGAAACACAGCTAGAGTGGGAACACAAGCAGGGGGAGTGAGAGAGGGAGAAGCAGGCTTCCCGCCGAGCAGGAAGCCCGATGTGGGGCTCGATCCCGGGTCTCTGGGATCATGACCTGAGCCGAAAGCAGTCGCTCAACCAACTGAGCCACCCAGGCGCCTGTGAGCGCTCTTTTTAAAAAACGTATTCCTCTGACAGTCAAGGGAAATCGTGCCTGGAGATACTCATTTTTCACATACTACATGAAACCTTCCATGAAATATGAAATCGTTGTCTGCATTGGTTTTTAGCAGTGTTGTGTGTGAGTGTGCAAAAGGTCAAGTGGATTGCTTGTTTTCTCATCTACTCTACCGGAGGAGGAACTAAAAACGCATTTGCCCACTTGGCAAAACAGAAACTGACTCTACGTGGGGTGACGCTTCATTTAAAAAATGCCATGTAGGGCGCCTGCGTGGCTCAGTGGGTTAAGCCTCTGCCTTCGGCTCAGGTCATGGTCTCAGGGTCCTGGGATCGAGGCCCGCGTCGGGCTCTCTGCTCAGCAAGGAGCCTGCTTCTTCCTCTCTCTCTGCCTGCCTCTCTGCCTACCTGTGATCTCTCTCTCTCTGTCAAATAAATAAATAAAATCTTAAAAAAAAAAAGTCATGTAAAGGATTTTTTTTCTTTTTTTTAATCTGTATTGGTCCGTAGCAGTAAACTGCATTGGGTTGTGTTCTCTGCTTGAAGTTAGCCAACCTCTGAATGACCTGTGTGCCCAGTGGCACCAGATGCTGTTGCTGACGTTTTGTCTTTCAATGTTGTCTCCTTAAAACAAGCCCCCCTTTCTTGACTGCTGCCCCTTGGAGAGCCTTTGCCCATCCCTAGAATCCTGGTTTTACCCTAGGGTAGATTCTTGGTCTTCCGTTCCAGTGCTTCTATGAAAACCACCACAAAGCCAGAACAGAGCAACATCTTGGTCTTCTAGCACTTCTCTTGCATGGTAACCTTGGATTTCTTAAGTAGCTCTCCAACAACCTTCTGTATGAATTCAGGGCAGGTCAGAAAGTCATTCTAAACAGGGCTGCTCTGGTGGTGTAAAATTTTATAAAGCCAAATTCTAAAAGTTTAAGAGGAAAACGATTAACTGGAGGGAACATCAATTTCTTGGAAAGGTGCTATGTGGCAGCCTCTTCTGGTTTTGAGGTCCGGTAAATATGAAGCACTTCCCAGCACACAAAACCTGTTGCCATCAAGCTCCCCTGTAGCATAGATGGAATTCACATTCTTTTCTCTTTGTTCAGAATAGCCTCTTACCCTCATTGCTTGGCAGTGCCTAGGCCCATCTTCCAGGCTCATTTTTCTGCTACTGTTAGGAACAAGACTGAGTCCTAAATCAGATTTGATTTTATCCCTCTCTAACCTTGTTGCTCTCAGTTAACTATATTAACTGTCTAGACATATTTAAATTGAGATAAAATAACAGCCTGCATATAAAAGAAGCATTTTTACTTTGATGGGTTTGCCTTTTATGTTTTCTGTGTTCTCTCCTCCTCCCCACCCACCCCCCCAAAAAAACTTCATTAACCCTTATCATGTTGTGTTCCGTTAATAGTGCTAAGGGTCATTTACTTTAAACCTTTGTCCTTCAGGCTCCGGATTTCTATGTGCAGATGAAATGGGAATTCACCAGCTGGGGTGAGTGGCTCTGGGCTTGTAATTTATTTGTTTCCAAATTTATTGAGGCTGCATATAAGTTTGTTTTTCCTTTATAAAATCTGAATGTATTTTTTTTTTTTTATTCTAAGAAATGCATAGGAAACAGTAGGGAAAAACAGTCGCCTATAGTCTCACTGAAGTGCAACTACTATTAATGCTTTGGATATTTTCCTTCTAGTTTTCTCCTCCACATATAGGGATTTTTCTCATGAGCATGTGTAAATATAATATGGACAATTCTGTCTCCTCCTTTTGTCACTTAGAGCTGATACCTATCCAAATTATTAGTATTTTAAAGAGTTAAAATTTTAGGAAATAGATTTACCATAATTTATTACTCATTTCCTTACATGCTTCAACTTGCTTCATTTAAACTTCTTATTCTAAGGAAGAAGATGAGATACATGTTGGGATAGCTTGGTTTTTTTTTACAAAATGGATATATTTCTCTAAAATGTTATGTAAGGCAAGTTGACTGACAGTAATTTTCATAGATGTTCCACTTATATTTCTTGTAGATCAGTTAATGACAGCTCTTAATTCCCAGGTTCCCAGCCATTTCACACCGACTTTTCTGTCAGGCAAGAAGTCATATTTGTAATGAAACATTTAAATGGAGGCAAAAGTATTTAACAAAAGAGAACTTCAGGTTCTTCTGGAAGCCTTACGAGTTCCTTTCCAATGCTGGCGCACACTGGAGAGCAGCCAGAGAGCTAAGATCTGCTGTTTTCTGATATTTTGCAAGGTGGATGTGGGACTGTGGCAGGCCAAGGCCGCGTGGCCGGATCAGCCTATGTGAGCGAGAAGGCCAGATGGGACACACTCCATAGCCCTGATGGCAGCTGACGGTCACAAAGAGAGGCTCAGTTTGGGGATTCATTTAGGGTCTTCTGGGGACAAGACATACATCCGTATTTTACAAAGAGCTGTAGAACGGAAGGCCCACTGTTATTTTTTAAAAGTGGCCTCCTGGCTCCTCAGTGTGGGAGCCAAGCCCACACTGTCTGACAGTCCCCGTCATGCCACTGCTCTCCTTTTATTGGAGTCCTAGTCCGATTTCCTGGGCCTGCGTGTTCTGCCTGGCCCTCGGGTTTTTCCTCAGTCGTATACGTTTCTCTTCTCCAGTGCCCTTGGTTTCCAGAATATGCCCGAATGATGTCTGTCGCATCTGGAAAAGTGGGGCCAAGCTGCGTGTGGATATCACATTGCTGGGGTTTGAGAACATGAGCTGGATAAGAGGGAGGCGTAGTTTTATATTTAAGGGAGAAGGTGAGTGATTCTATTCTGTTTCCATAATCACTGTTCACGCTGAGTTACAGAGTAATTGTTAACCATCAAAATGAGTTTGCATTCCTACACTTTATCTGACCCTGTCTGGGGCTTTTTTTTTTTTTTTTTTTTTTTTTTGGTTTTTTTTTTTTTTTTTTTTCTTTTTTGGTTATTCTTGTTAACTTTTCTGCTCTCACTTCCTCCATTTTATTTCTTTTTTGAATAGTTCTCTTAAGTCCCTTGCCCGTATCATTTACCACCCAACGCTGTTATCCTTTTGACATGGGTCTGTCCCACATTCCTGAGCGCTGAGTTTGAGACTCTGTCTTCTATCTCCTTATATTCCCTCCATAAGCAGGCATGATCCTCCTAATGGAGGGTGAGAAAAATGGCATTGCCAGCCCAGTGTTATGCGTAAACAATTTACACTATGTAAATTGTTTATCTCAACGATGTATATTTTAAAAAGTACCCAGATGTGGCCAACGAAGAAGGTAGATTGTTTTAAATGTCTGCAGCTCTAGGGAAGATGGCCTATGGGCTGTGGAGACTGGCCAGATAATCCCCATGTAAATAATAATCAGTAGTCTTTAGTTTTGTCTTTTTTTTTTTTTTTAAGATTTTATTTATTTGACAGAGAGAAACACAGCCAGAGAGGGAACACAAGCAGGGGGAGTGAGAGAGGGAGAAGCAGGCTTCCCAATGAGCAGGGAGACCGATGCAGGGTTTGATCCCGGGTCTCCGGGATCATGACCTGAGAAGGCAGTCGCCCAACCAACTGAGCCACCCAGGTGCCCTAATAGTCTTTAGGTTTTATCTGAAAGCACTTGAGGGGAAAAATGTGAAAGATGATGTATTTTAACTTTTGAGGCTTCCTTGTTTGTCTTCCTTGCGTGGCGCTTAGTTATATTCTTGCTTCCGTTAACAGACAACCGGGCAGAGCTGATGGAAGTCAACCACGATGACAGAGTGGTCACCACTGAGCACTTTGACCTTTCGCAGGAAATGGAACGCCTCACCCTGGACTTGATGAAGCCAAAAGGCAGGGAAGTTGAGAGGCGGCTCACAAGCCCAGTCATTAACACCAGCCTCGATACTAAAAATATTGCTTTTGAAAGGTACGCACTTAGGTTCTGCATTTTAACGTCTAATCCCTTTGCGGCCATCTTCAGTAGCATGTAGATATGTCTTGGAAATTATGGGTGGATCGGGATTTTTCTAATATGGCATAATAAACAGTAGTGGGTTTCAATGTTGCTTTCTGTTCTAACCAAGTAGAAGCCATAGCTGACGTCCTCTTTCATAGATCATTTTTACAGCACATTGGTTACATCTTGGAGAAAGGTCTTCATATTCTTTTATGGGCCCTTTCTAATGGATTTTACTTGAAGTTTTTGTTTTGGTGTTTGGAGATCCACAAGACTCCCTAGTCCTAAACCACAGAGCTTTGAGTTTCTGGAACCTAGAATTGACCCAGTATTGATGTGGTTGTATTGATATTAGTCTAATTCACACTTGCCATAGAGTTTACTGTGGTCCTCTTCCCCCCGTGAGGCCTGATAGTGTAGAGTAAGAGTCTGGAGGAGTTTTCGGTTCTATTCCAGATTCTACCAGAAGAAACTTCTGGAGAGGTTTGTGCCTTGGTTAACCTGGATGAGAAGAGCATCTCTGGTCATCTGCCTCTGGGCCTTGCAGAAGCATGGAGAGCTTCTGAGTGTAGGGGAAGTAGGCTGTCAGAGCTGTTGGCCTGAGTGTTTTTACCTCAGGACACACTGAGCTGAGGGAGTCTGTAAGAGCCCTGAGTGTTTGCCTAGGATGTCACATCCAGCTCTCTGTAAACCAAGCAGCAGAACCTGAGATAACATGGACACATATTATCCTGGAGTTAGGCTTTCTTTAGTCTTAATGAATATACTGCCTTTCCTCTCTTTTTCTTTTCTTTCCATAAAATTAGTTCGTAAGACAGTGAATTTTCTGTTGAGTCAAACATAAGACTGAAATGCCCTTTTCTTCTCATTTAGATGGAGCAGTGGAATTAGGGCATCTATTAGTAACAGAAGAGAAAACCCAAATGTCAACCTGTGTGGTGTCCTGATGCCACTGCCGCTTGGGTAGTGGCACCCCCGCGAGGCCGGGTCAGTCCCCCATCACTAGCCTTGCCAGGGGATGACTCTCTACTAGGGCCTGACTGTGGCTTCACCTGGGAGGGTCTGGGGAAGACTCCTGAGGCTTGGCACATGCCTCTGCAGAGGGAAAGCACCTTCAGCTAGGGCTCTGTCGCTAAGTTGGGACTAGAGGAGCCTGCCCTCCCTGCTGCAGCCCAGCTGTGGAGATGGGGGTGGGAAGAACTGAGTGCCACTGGTAGGGGCCCTGAATGACTGTGTGGCTTTGGGGACGTGGCTTGGTCTCTGGGTTTTGGTGTCCTTGAAAGAAAGAAAGCAGTGAATCTCAAGATGATGTTGCTAAAGTCCCCACCACCGTAAGATGTTAGGAGAAGAGCTGCAGTTCCCTCTAGTTCATTGGCAGTGTTGGTAGAGTCAGTGTTCTTAAGTGTATTACAAAGAGAGTGCGGATTACTGGCGCGCCCCCCCCCCCACCAGAGTAGATGGTACGTGATGGCATGTTCCATTTGTATGGAGGACTGAGGCGCATCTGGTATTTTGTATGGTTACTAGTTTTTTAGAAGGTTCAAGCTAACCTCCTTTTGCAACTGACAGTGCATCTTGGAGAAAGGGTTTCTGGAAGACAGCTGCTTTGTTTGGTGATGCTCAGAATTAAATATGCAGTCAATGAGTTTCTTGTGCATCAAGCAAGGATTGAGCCACTCGAGTGGTAGAAAAGGTGTGCACACGTCCTTCCTACTGGAGGTGGGAGTGTGTATTTGATTGAATCTGGAAGGTGTACTCCCTTGTGGCAGTCGTTTTTGTCTGTCTCTTTCCTCTGATCTGCTCCTGAGAGCGTGAGGCTTCCTGCCTCGGCATGAGTTTTTGGCCTGCCAGTATGCACCCTGTGGCTTCGGTCTGGGTTTGGTCTCTTCCCTGAATGATTAGGCTCTGCCAGCCTTAAACAGAACGTTCCCTGCCACCCTCAGAGCCTTTCTCCGAATGGCTCAGAGGCCTCCAGGCCGCAGTGCTGCCTCGGTGGCCCCTGGTATGGCAGTTGCAGCAGAGGTAAAAATGGCGGAGGGGGAGCTGGATGTCCTCCTGGCATTTGCAGATGCGTCTGCATGTAAAGTTAATCCAGAGCCCAGGAGTTAGTAGAATTTTGGTTTTAAATTAGGACGCTGCACTTACTAAGCAAGCTGTCCGAGTGGGAATGGAAGGGGAAGCGGAGCAGCCAGGACTGCCAGGCGAGCCGGTGCAGAGCGGTGAGCAGCATGGCGGTCTCCAGGGAGAGCCGCGCAGCTCCGTTTCCCCAGCAGGCCCGCAGGTTGAGGGAGAGCAGACTGAGTCGTCCTTTGGTACCTCGGAAGACTGTGTGCCAGAAAACAGTTCTCTCTCGGCCAAAATATCAAGTGACTTGGTGAAAGACAAGGCACTGAGGACTGAATGTGTTAACTAAAAGGAAGGTCTTGATTTTCAGTTATCGATGACTAAGAGGGGACTCTGGTTTATGAATCAGTGTGGACCCTATCCCCTTGCCCCCCAGATTTCGGTTTTGCTTCTGAAATGTGGAGTGGAGATAGCTAGGATTTGGTGTAATCCCTTGAGGGCTTCTCTCTCCCTCCCTCCGTGGATCGTGCTGCATTAATTGGGGACTAATCCGAAAGCTGAAGCTCTGGCCCCTCCTTTCTCTGATGGGCTGTGACATACACATAAAACTCCGCACGCCCCATCTGGACTCATGCGCTGTCTGGAAACACGAGATGCAAGTGACCTGTATCTTGTTTGTGAGTTGGCTAAGCTGCCAGTTCCCGGAGCTTCCTGTGTGACGTCCCACTGCCCTCTGGGGTCAGAAGAGAAGGCAGGCAGGCAGTTCTGTGCAGGGCCAAGTGCAGGAGTCACAGTGGAGCTAGGATGTGATGTCCTAGACAAAAGGGCAGACCAGGCTGGTCAGGGCTCCCCTCTGAGTGGTAGTCTTTCCCCGGATGAGCTGCTTTGGAAATGAACCACAGCCTCTTGGCTGCTCTTGGCTCTAAATGCATTTTTATGCAGAAGTATGTTGAGTGGAGTGACTGGGTTTTCAGGCACTTTACCGACGCCACAGCTGCCACTGGAGTGCTGGGCTACTTCTAACGCAGTTCCACAGACCCGGAATCAATGTCTGGGCTGGAAAACTGCTTTTAACATAACATCCTTTCCTCTGCTGCACCAAACCTGATAAAACATGTGACTCCCAAGCCGTTTTGCAGGCATTAATGGCTTCTCCAAGCAGCTCGCCACAGTGATGAGATCCTGCCCCACCCGCTTTCTCTGGAGGAGCAGGATGGTCTGTGCCTCGTTGGTCTAAGAATTCCTCAGTTGGGATGCAGCTGCTCATGGGGACAGCCGCTGACGTCCATGCCCACAGTTACGATGATCCAAACAAATGCTCTGACCCAGATAGCACATCGTGGCGAGCCCTTGGACGCTGGTCACCTTCATTCATTTCTTTAGAACAGCTGTCCCGTCTATGTCACCACGTTTGTCGCCTATGCTGGTAGTTTTTGTAAAGATGCCAAGAATGGAGGCTTTCTATGCCAGGGGTGAGGCAAATTGATTGATAACTGTGGGAGGGGGTGGGGAGGCTTAAGCCATCTGTCACCAAGAGCATCCTTTTGTGGACAGTAGGACCATACTCATCAAGTGTCCTTCACCACCTTAAGCTGGGGGAAATAAACTATAACGGCTGCAGGGATAAATCTGAATGGCATATTGTACATGTAGAAATTTGTGGTGTTCACTTTTTATCAGAACTAAATCCGGATTCTGGGGCTGGAGGACAGATAAAGCAGAAGTTGTTAATGGTTACGAAGCAAAGGTAAAAGGAAACTCTTAAAATAAGATTTAATATAGCTATTTAGCTTCTATGCAAATGAGGAGTCTGTTCAGATTTTTTTCATGCCTCTGTGCCATGGAGATGCTCTGGGGAATAAAGTACTGCTTAGCGTCTCTCACTTGGATTTGATGCTCAGAAAATAGAATAGCTCATCCCGAGGAGGCCCCTAGGTATGCGAAAGAGAAACAGTGGTGTAGAGAAGTGAGTCCTGGTGCCAGTCGTCCCTGTGGGAGTGACCGTTCCTTTAATTCTTTAAGGAGGAAAAGAAAGGGTTAGACTCAAACCTGCATGTCGATCTCTTTTTATAATCTGAGTGGGTTTAAAGAAAAAAAAAAGGTAGCTTTAATAATCTTGCATTTTCATAGTCAGCCTGATTGTAACCAGTGGCTTGACGGCCCACTCGCATGACATCAGTGCATGAAGAACATAGTTGTCAGAGTGGGACAGCTGTCAGTCAGGTCCCCTGGCGTCTTGTCACCGGGGCCGGCCGCCGCAGGATCCTCTCGTGACCTCTGAGTGTGCAAAGACACTTACGACGTCATGCTCAGCAAGACACATTTTGATACAGCCGCTGCAGTGCTGTGTCAGTTTCCTCGAGTCTCTGATCTTGGCGGAGTCTGTGTACAGCACATACAGTTAATTCTGCTCACCGTGAGATTCGATCTTCCAGATCCCCACATTCCTCAGGCGGCCTTGAGAACAGAGCCCTGACTCTGGTGGTAAGGATAATTTTTTGTCCGGAGATGGAATAGCTTTTTAAATAGTGACTTGCTGGTTTCCTCATTAAAAGTCTTAACGGGTATAGAGAACCTTGTGTTCGTTCCATTTTCCTTCCGCCCAGCAGATGGCTGTCCAAGTCAGTCCTGTTATAAGATCACCACAGATGAGTACAGAAACCCAAGATGCAGCTTTGGGATAGGAATAGCGCGACAGGATAGGAATCCAGCTGGGAGGCCTAACATCGGGACCTTTGTTTGAGGGTGTTTAGCGACACAAAGGGCAGACACAAAGGGCAGGCCGGGAAGGTGCAGCCATCCCTGGTCACTCCTCTGTATTTAAATCTGTCAGAGATGCAAATTAACTGCTGATGCATTTCCAAGTTGATAGCTTATATCATTTTCTCTGAAGGATCCTAATGATTGTCAACCATTTCTCATTTTTATTTTGCTGAAATTTTTCTCTTTTTTTTTCTTTCTTTTTTCTTTTTTTGGCTTCAGCATTCTTGCTCTTGCTATGCTTATTTTTTGGGTTTTGATTCCCTGTGTCACTATTTTCTTTTGCACACGTCTCTCTCAAGGTTTACACAGTACACAATGTGAGTGTGATAACCAAAATCCGGACGGAACATCTGACCGAGGAAGAAAAAAAGAGATATAAAGGTAATCACCCCTGTTTTGTTTAGCCTAGAGAAAGAGCCTTGGTTGGCTTCCTTAAGTTTTGGGGTGAATGTGGCCAGGTCAGGGTCATGCTAACCCTAACTTCCTTTTTACAAAAATTTCCTTAGTCTGGCCCATTCTTGAAGGTATTACCCATAATTGGCTTCAAGTGGAATTAAAGCCATGCAGAAGGGTTTGTTCTTGTGTTCCAAAGGACAGTTGCTGAATCTGACCAAAAGGTCGATAAGGGTATCGGACACTAGTTGTCACTGGAATGAGTGATCAGTCCAAACTCACACCAGGAAAGATCTGGACAGAACCTGGGCTCTGAGCCCAAGCACTGCCAATACGGGGATGTTATATCCCAGCCCCACCAGGGGTGTGCTGTTTGGCCTTAAGTTACCTACTTCTGGGGCTCGGGTTCCTCAGCAGTGAAAAGAGGGTGCTCGGGAGGATGGGATGAGTTGCCTCACGCTAACCTTTGGAAGGTTCCCGCAGAGTGCCGCAAGCACAGGGTCATGGCTGCCTCCATCACCACCGCTGTTACTCTGGCTTGACAGATCAGGACTCTGTCGCCCGGTCCCCCGACGCCCCCAGCCCCCGCCAGGCTCACTCCTAAACTCAAACTTTCTGCTTTAGATTTCATAACTGTTGCTCATCTAGGTTAGAGACCCCTATTAAAAAATGTCCTGTAAGGGATAAATTAGCCAACGGTTATTTTAGATGATTTTACCAGCCTGCCCATAAATGGACTTCCTAATGTAGGTAACTGGGATCCAGAACTTCAGAATAGGATGAGAATCTCTTCCTGCAGTCTCGAGTAAAGTATAATAGTAGACATTAAACTTTTCCTCCCCTCTGTAGCGGACAGGAACCCACTGGAATCTTTGCTGGGAACTGTGGAACACCAGTTTGGTGCTCAAGGGGTAAGTGGAAGCAGCGAGCTCTCAGATTCAGGAAAGGACCTGACTTTGCTCCGCTGTGATGGCAGTTACTGAATCCGGCCAGCCGCTGTGTCTGCCCGGCCGAAGGCACTCCCAGGCTGAAATCTGAGATGCTCTTTTGGAGGAGAAATACGTGAGTCTTACAAATACAGATTTTAGAGAAGGGTCGTGACTGTGGAATTCAGGTGCTTTCTCTCTCATCTGTACACTTTAAAAAGGACTTAGGACTTTCTATCTTAACCGGGCACCTTAACAAAGCATTTCTTACTTGATCCTGCCGAGAACTCTGTGGAGTTGGTATAATGGCGGTCAGAGGGCCAAAAAATTAAGATTCCCTTTCCAGTGTCCCGGCAGCTAGAACGTGAACTCCAGGTCTCCTAGAACTTGTGTGCTTTCAGCTATTTCTCTCTTTTTTCTTTTTTCCAGTCAGGAGATAAAAATGGTAAACAGAGTGGAGAAATGTTTGACATGGAGAGACCTGTTAGGTTTCCTGTGTCATTTCCCCACACCTTTGTAGGTTTTCTTGTTCTGTGCAGTAACGTAATTAATAAAAAAAAAAAAAAAAGGTGGGGGGGCGGGGCAGTGGGACGGTGGGAAGGACTAGAACTTCCCGATCCATAGCTGGTAAATGCGTCCACCTCGGGGCTGAGTGCTGTAGGCCTTCACTTGTGAGCACCCTTTGGCATTTCTGATTCCCCTGAGTTCTGGCTCCGCAGGACCTCACTACGGAATGCGCCACCGCCAACAACCCCACGGCCATCACGCCGGAGGAGTACTTTAATGAAGAGTTTGACCTGAAGGACCGCGACATCGGAAGGCCGAAAGAGCTGACGATCAGAACACAAAAGTAAGAGAGGCTCAGTGGCCACACGGATTCTTGTTTCAGAAGTCGTGCTGTTTTCGGGGGTCATGTTGTCCTTTTTGTGTCCCTTTCCTTTCATTATAATTTGGAAGTTACTTTAGCTGAGAAAAGCAGATAGCAGATTGTGTACCTTATTAGCCCTTTTCCGAGTGGAGTAGAGACGGGATATAAGAATTCCTTGTATTTCTTACTGCCAGCAAGCTTCAGCTGATCCAGTGGCACGATCCACTAGCTGCCAGTTCCTTCACGCTTGCTGTCGATTCCAGCTGCTGCAGCGGGAGGTCAGCGTGCAGGGCATCTCCTGGCTGTCAGATCACATGGGCATCTGAATTTCGCACGGGTCTTGTCCCTTCCCCGCTCCGCATTAAGAGCAGCACGGTGGCTGGGAAGGCTGCAGTAAGGAGGAGGCTGGTGCTGTCTAGCCGGCTGCATGGAAGTCGTTCACTTTCCCCGACGGGGGGCATCGGCCTCACTCTTATCTTGGTCCCTCTTGCAGGTTTAAAGCGACACTATGGATGTGTGAGGACTTTCCGCTCTCTCTTGTGGAGCAGGTCATTCCCATCATTGACCTCATGGCCCGAACCAGTGCTCATTTTGCACGGCTGAGAGATTTCATCAAACTGGAATTCCCTCCCGGATTTCCTGTCAAAATAGGTACTGCCTGCTAAACCACAGGGACACCTGCAGGTTCTGCCTATTTCTGCGGGTAACAGAATGTGCTTCGGGGCACTGGAACTTTTCTTTTTAAAGATTTTATTTATTTATTCAGATAGTGAGAGAGAGCACAGGTGGGGCGGGGGGTTGGGCGGGGGATAAGGGAGAAGCAGGCTCCCTGCAGCAGGGAGCCCAATGTGGGACTTGATCCAGGCCTTGATCATGACGTGAGCTGAAGGCAGATTAACCACCTGAGCCACCCAGGCGGCCGGGTACTGGAACATTTTAGGTAAAAGTAGCAGACAGACATAATGGAGGAGGTCACAATGATCCTCTAGCTTAATATGGTTTAAAGATATGTCACGGGGAATGAATGGAAGACATTCATTGTTTTTATGTCATACCATAGCATCAAATTAGATTGTTTTTGAGGAAGACCTCTAACACCAACATATTTGATACATAAGTATGTTTTAGGGCCTGCAGTGGAGTGCATAATCCCATACACAATACAGAGAACTTGCGAGTTTAGTTTGGATAGATACACACATTCCACACATTCTTCAGTGTGGGCTTAATTGCTTATTTACTGTGATCAAGGAAAAGCTGCTTAACCTCTCTGAATCTCAGGTTTCCCATCTGTATATGCAGAAGGGTAGTTATATATTTTTTAATATTTTTGTTTATTTATTTGAGAGAGAGCATGAGAGGGGAGAAGGTTAGAGGGAAAATGGGAGCCTGATGCGGGACTCGATCCCAGGACTCCAGGATCATGACTTGAGCTGAAGGCAGTGGCTTAACCAACTGAGCCATCCAGGCGCCCAGGGAACGGTAGTTATTTTTTTTTTTAAGATTTTATTTATTTGTCCGGGGCGCCTGGGTGGCTCAGTTGGTTGAGCAGCTGCTTTCGGCTCAGGTCATGATCCTGGAGACCCGGGATCGAGCCCCACATCGGGCTTCCTGCTCGGCGGGAAGCCAGCCTGCTTCTCCCTCTCAGTCCCTCTGCTTGTGTTCCCTCTCTCGCTGTGTTTCTCTCTGTCAAATAAATAAATAAAATCTTAAAAAAAAAAAAAAGATTTTATTTATTTGACAGAACTACACCGAGAGAGGGAACGCAAGCAGGGGGAGTGAGAGAGGGAGAAGCAGGCTTCCCGCCGAGCAGGAAGCCCTATTCTGGGCTCAATCCTGGCACTCTGGGATCATGACCTGAGCTGAAGGCAGATGCTTAATGACTGAGCCACCCAGGTACCCCTTGGAAAGGGCAGTTATGTTAATGTATTTGATGTGGTACGAGCACAGTAGGCACTCGGTAAATGGTGGCTATTATTTTCATAAAATTTATAAAAGCTTTTATTTTGCTAGAAATTCCCTTGTTTCATGTCTTAAATGCACGGATTACATTTGGAAACGTTAATGGCTGTAGCACTGCTGAAGAAATTGGATCTCAAAATGTGGAGGGGACCCAGGCCGACACAGGTAAAAAAAAAAAAAAAAAGAAAAAGAAAAAAAATTGGGGCTTTATGGTTTTAAAAAACACAAAACAGCACACATCCAGTTAATATACTAATTATTCAGTTTGACACTGGAGTATCTTATAAAGTAGATCTCTGCACTGAATGAAGTAAAATTTTAGATAACGTTGAGAGTCAGCGTAAAAAAACTTGTAGAATATGATCCCACTTGGATTAAAAAAAAAAAAAGCCCTGGTTTTAGAAACCAGCTCTGTTGAGGTATACTGTATATCCAGTGAGCTGCTCCTGCTTTAAGAGGGACAGCTCAGTGCATTTGCACAAATGTGTGTACCCGTGGAACGACCACCATCAACATGCAGCGCATTTCTCTTACCACACAAAATTTCCTCACGATCCCTTGCCACCTATCCAGGTTATCTTTTGGATGCTGCCATAAGTGGATTAATTTACTTAATTTCCAGTTACTGACTGGTAGTATATAGAAACATAACTGAATTTTTTTTTAGTTGTTTGTTTTACTGTAGTAAAATGGTGTTCCTTGTCTTGGACTAGTTGAAGGCTAAACAGGCATTTATTTTATTATTATTTTTAGAGAGAGAGGGACAGAGAGTATGTGCGATTTGGGGGGTTGATAGGGTGATAAGAGGGAGAGAGAATCTCAAGCAGACTCACTCCATGGTGAGCGCGGGGGCCCGACTCAGGGCTCAATACGGGACTCGATCTCATGACCCCAAGATCATGACCGGAGCTGAAACCAAGAGTCGGGATGCCCAACCACTTGAGTCGTCCAGGTGCCCTGTTTTATTACCATTTTTTATTTTAGTTTACAGACATCTTACATACTTTCTTTTATGTGTTTACTGTAGTTCATAGTAAAAAAGGGAAAACTACAATGGGAGACCTAGGTGTGACTATGTGTATTCACACACATACACACACTGCATTTATCAAAAGACATGCAAGGAAACACTGGACTTCAGAAATAAGAGGGAGACAGAGATCTTTATTTTTTTTTATGACCCTCAGTTAATATTATTACTTAAAAAAAAAAAAGACCAAAAGAAAAAGGCAGTATTTTGATACTTTTCTCTGTCAAGGTTATTATTCCTCTGAATCTCTCTCACATAGTAGGCCAACCTAGATTCTAAGTTATAAGTGTGAAGTGGAAATCTACTTTGCCGATTCAGGCCCTGGACTCTTCCCTTTGCGTTTCAGCTTCCCATGTCACAAACTTTGAGGTGGATCAGTCTGTATTTGAAATTCCGGACTCTTACCACGTTCAAGACAATGGCCGAAATGTGCATTTACAAGACGAAGATTACGAGATAATGCAGTTTGCCATCCAGCAGAGTTTGCTGGAGTCCAGCAGGAGCCAGGTGCGTGGGGCAGCACACACGGAGGGCACGGGAGGGCGCAGGCTGCAGGGGCTTGTGAGACTCACCGGACTGGGCTGGGCTATTCGCGGTGTTTACAGAGAGCCGAATTTTCTGCCCCTGGTCCTTCCCAAAAGCTTATGTGACACCATGTGCACAGCCCCAGTCAGCATCATTCACAGGATGTCTCCCGATAGACTTTCCTTCTCCGCAGGCTCACCCACGCAGCCCACAATCACGTATTTTTCATGGTATGCTGTCTGATATGCTAGCACTGAAACCCTAGGTCCACACTAGCTTCCACCATCCTGTTTTTTCTGGAATATCATCCACGTGTTGGTCGTCTCACAAGAAGGCACGTGGATTTGAATCTTAGCTTCTTCCTGAAGGAAAACCAATCACTGTGTTGCAGCTGCTCAGTTGGTTCTTTATTGCTTTTACTCCCTTGTTTTACTCTATTGCAAATTTTGCAAAAGGCCAAAGTCAAAGATGACAAATCTTGAGTTGTGTATTGTCATCTGACTTTACAAGAATGACGTGCCTTGTTCATTTAAGCTTCGCCCAAGGCTGTTTTTGATAGATTCTGTGTCAAGTATGAGAGGCTCTGGCTGTTAAGCAGGATGGTGTACCACATTCCACCTGACATTTAGGTGTCGTTTTTGAGATCACCCAAGTCTCTGTTCATTTTTCATGTGCTATTACCAGTAACAGACATGGAAACATTTACAATTATGTTCTTGTTTTCATCCCCTTATCAGTAGGACTCCTTCTAGGAGGTATTCATGTCCATGTTTATTTTTCACAGGAACTTTCAGGACCAGCTTCGAACGGAGGGGTCAGCCAGACACATGCCTATGACGCCCAGTATGAAAGGTGACTGAGGCCGACACGGGCCCTTAAGAGTTGATCCAGTTGGGACTAGCTCAGAGGCCCGGGCCACTGGCAGAAAGGCACCCCATAAATGCTTTCTGAGTGGGGTGATCTTCTGCAAAGAACGTATGCTTCCAAGGGGTCTAGATGCCCTCAGCGGGAAGTCTATAGTTTTAAGAATGAGGCGGCTTTGGGGAACAGATACGGAGATGAGTAGATTACCTTTCTAAAGGAGGGGGGTAAAGACTGGAAAGATTTATTTTATGGAGTATTTTCATGTACTTCAAGCGTATATGAAAGCCCACTGAAAGAAAACTTAGATTTTGCTTTAAAACAGATCCAAATTCAGCTCCTGGGCGGGTCTGTTCACCTCTTTGAGCTGCGGGTTTCTCATCTGTACACGGCAGTCTTGTCTCCAGAGGGACTGAATGGTAACGGGCTGTGCTCTCAGGAGGCAGTTACATGTGGGAGCTGCTACTGCCCGGATGATGCTGGTAATCGGTTTCTTTTTTCTGCCTCTTTCCCCCACAGGGCCATCCAGGAGAGTCTCCTCACCAGTGCAGAAGGCCTGTGCCCTGGGGCCTCGAGTGAAATGAGCCGTTTTGACAGCGACTTGCAGCTGGCCATGGAGCTCTCTGCCAAAGAGCTGGAGGAGCGGGAGCTCCGGCTCCGGGAGGAGGAGGAGGAGCTCCAGCAAGTCTTACAGCTGTCTCTCACTGAGAAATAGACCCTTCTGCTCACGGGCTGCCCAGGGCAGAGGTTCTGGGCTGCACGCGAGGGCTGCAGCACGAGTGTCCTGGGGCCGAGGGACTGCACCCCGCATGTATGCAGCCCACGGCAGCTGCCCTTTCCTTCTACAGAGGTGCCAGACCAGGGACTGCCAGGCCCATCCATGACACTGCCCCGGGGTGGGGCTGGGGACCAGCAGGCCACATCCCCGGGCTAAGGGGGGGAGAGCATCGTCACTTTCCATTAGCTGTGCTGGCTTGCAGGTCACATTTTTACTACCAGCTTTAGACAAAAACCCCGATCCCCGCAAGTTTGTAGATTAACTTTTATCAAGGAGTGATAACAAAAGTCATTGCAGAGCCAGGGTGCTTTTGTATATGAGAGCAGCAGCCTTTTTAGAGTGCGGTCTATGAGAATCTATGAGACACTTCTTTACAGTTCACCAAAGAAACGGATAATCTGTGCCGATCTACTCTTTTGTTTTTACCTTTATGCAGGGTTTCTGGGACACTCTCCCTGCTTCTCCTCCGTGTCCACCTTACTGCATCCCTCCCACCCCCGCTAGAGTTAGAGAGGAGACATGTACAGGGCAGGTTTGGGATTAGGCTTAACTGTCTGCGTCATATTAGGGATATACAGGTGACCACGGGTGTTGCCTTAGCCTTAAAAATTACCAATAGTTTCAAACCACCTCACTCCACACTGAGGGGTCTGATCTGAGTTTATAATAAAAGGCACTTCCTTTGAGAGCAGGATCCTCCAGGCTAAATCCAAGGCAGCTAATCCTGGCCCCGAAGGAGCAGCTAGGAGAGCCTGCGGCTTGTTCTTGAAGGGGGCAGGCTGGCCAAATCATCAGACAGCACAGAACCAAACCAAGTGTGTTCCGCGCCTTCCCTAGTGACGGAGTGCCACGGACAGCCAGGGGAGACCTAGAGGGGGAGGGGTGGCCTTGAGGTTAGAAAGGGAGCCATAAGCGGAACTCAACAGCTCCTATCCAAAAGGGAAAATGAGGATTCCGCGTTGCTTTTTAGAGTTCAAATCAACATCTTTCTGGATAAATATATTTTTTAACAGAATCTTTCTATCATTTTTAAAAGATATAAAAACAACTACTCCCATCAGTAGCAATACAAGGTTATACATTTTAACCAGATTGTCTCAGGCCTTTTTTGGATACCTTTAGTAGTTTAACGATTTTATCTGACCCTTCTGTAAATAAGCGCCGCACACCACACAGAAGAACCCCAGGGAGGAGAGTCGAGGGTGCCCTCATTGGGGCCCGCCTGGTGGTCCCCACCGGCTGCACGGACGGGACGCGGTAGCCGTGGCCTCCCCGCTGCGTCTCCGGCCGCGCCGCTCTCGGGACCCGAGGAGACCGCTGCGGTCGGCGTCCGTGTCCTCCACTTAGCGCCGTCAGTAAAAGGCTCTTCGTCACAGGCAACTGTGCTTTGGGCTCCACGTAGCCACCTGCCTTTTTTGTCGCGGTGCCACCAGAATTCCTTCTGTTGCGCACACAAGGCCAGTATCCTGCGGTGTCACGTCTGTTTCCAACACACAGCCTGGCGTTCTGTTCACCCCGCGTTCACCCTGAGTGAAGACGCTTCCCGGGATCGGCTGCCGGCAGGCCGCATCCTCTCCTCACCGAGGGGAACCGCCCACGATTTCTGTGTTTGCATTCCAGCCCTGCCTCCGGAGGAAGGGCGCTCCAAGTCCGCTCACAAGGGACTGAGCATTGCGTCCCAGGCGTTTCTCACCTATGTGTTCACTCTCTTAAAATGCAAATAAAGACTGCTTCCCGAGAGGGTGCTCGGACAGCATCCTTGCCAGCCTTTGAGCCTTTTTTCCTTTTCACGTGGTTTCTCTAGTCCCCACACTTCCTGTTACGTGTGTGACTGGAACAGGAGAATGCCTCGCGACACGTGGCGTCCATTACCAAGGTGACCTGCCCCTCTCAGCCTTCCCCCCAGGGTCATACAGTTCACACACCCCATGCTACTTGTTTCACATGGAAACTGAAAGCCTGCCAGCCCTGGGGCTGCTGGGAGACGCTGCACTGGTCCTGCTGGAGGTGGGCTGGCTCTTCTGGAGTCAAGCCGTTTTGACAGCGACTTGCAGCTGGCCATGGAGCTCTCTGCCAGAGAGCTGGAGGAGCGGGGGCTCCGGCTCCGGCCACCATCACATGGCTCGTGGGACAAGATGCTCTCCCCTCTGAGGCTGAAGTGCTCTGTGAGGCTGATCTTAGAAGTTCAGGTGATAAATAGGGCTTCCAGATTTATCCTACACCCAATTACTTTGGTATCAAAAGGGAGATGGGGGGATTGCCTGGGTGGCTCAGTCGGTTAAGCGCTCGGTCCAGGTCATGATCTCAGTGTCCTGGGATCGAGTCCCTACATCGAGCTCCCTGCTCAGTGGATCGTCTACTTATCCCTCTGCCCTTTCCTTCCCCTCCCTCCTCCTTGTACTCTCCATTTCTCTCTCAAATAAAATCCTTAAAAAACACATAAAAACCCCAATGAAGGCGGCAGTGACCAGTAAAACACATGTGGGCTCCAGAAATGAGCCTTGGTATTTCCAGGAAGATGTGAGGAGCTGCTTTGCTTTGGGGGAAAGTAGACAGTACCCTGAGCCAGTGGGGCGCTATGAAGAAAACCTTGGCCAAAGAAAACTTTGCTTTAGGCCAAGAGATGTAATACCTTTGGATTACTTGATTAAAAAGAAGTAAGAGTTTATTCGCCTTTAGGTTCACTAAAGCCTCGGTGGTTCAGTATCAAGCAGGAAACTGAGCTGCTCTGCATGGAAGACAGTGCCAAGAACTACGGGTTACAAAGCGCTTTAGATGCTCTGCCCCAAGCTCAACACCGTGTGTAACCCGAAGTGTCAGCCTCTCAAGGAAGCAGGGTCTGCTCTAAATGACAGGAAAGAGACAGACAGACTTACTGTAACTACCGGTTTCCTGCTGAGTGCCGAAGACCTCAAGGAAGCCAAGTTGCATGAAGGCTGCTTCCCGGGACTGTTTCGCAGTGCAGTTAAGTGCTGGGGTTCAAAGTCCAAACTAGGCCCTCGTCTGGAAATGTGTGGATTTCAGATTGAGGTCCAGCTGAAAAGAACATAGTATTAGTAAGACTTCCAGAGCCCCCAGATCCTAAGCAGCACTCACAGACTTATTACACTCAAATTTAAAGGAAGTTAAGATTAATGCTTACTGAGATAAGCCATTTTTATGGTTAGTATAAATGAAGTAAATCCGTTTGGGTACATGGTGGCTATTCTGAGCACAGTTCAATTTAGGAGGCTTAGGCTGCCTCCCCACCCTGAATTCCCAGAGACACAGGTAAAGGAAATAATGCCACCTGAGAAGTACTCGTGGTCAGTCCTGGTGCATAAAAGTTTTCAGCAGAGGTCTCTCTCCCTCAGAAGCTGAGGTTTGTGTTCTTATCTCTGTACTAAGCCTTTTTCTACAAAGATTACTCTGTGTCTGACTTTATCTTGAAATCTCATGCTGAACAGATGGTGATGCTGGAATGAAGACATAGGCTGGGGTTTGGATTTGTATACGCAGTAACTATTGCAAGGTATTCTGAAAACTGGAACGTGATCCTACTGTAAGCTGCTCAGTGATTACCGAGCACGGCAGGTTAGAAAGCTGCTTTGTGGGCCCACCAAGTTTTTACTGTTTCCCTCTAAAATCCTAAAATTGCCCATAAATTTTTTGGCAGTTTATCAAAATCTGGCATTCCAGATGAGGTGGGGATGTGCCCTCCTGGGACGTAGCCGTCAGTGCCAGCCTCTCAGAATCCCACCTGCTCCTCCTGCAGTCCATCAGGAACCCTAGTTTTTATGGGACAGGCCAAAGGTGGTGACCCCACCCTTGTGGGCACTGGTTTCACAGTGTTTGATCTTCATCAGAATTAAGAAAGATAAGGTGTGTCTAGCACCACTTTGCAGGTGAAAAAAAAACCAAGGCTCTGGAGAAGCAGGGACACAAATCCAGGTCTTCAGACCCATACCCCGGCCTGAGAGATTACTTATGGTTCAAATCTCCAAAATAATACCTTGCCTTGGGGCAACTGTCTTACTTCACATACAAATTTAATTTAATTTTATTTATCTTATTAACAGAGAGAGAGATCACAAGTAGGCAGAGAGGCAGGCAGAGAGAGAGGAGGAAGCAGGCTCCCGGCTGAGTGGAGAGCCCGATGTGGGCCTCGATCCCAGGACCGTGAGATCATGACCTGAGCTGAAGGCAGAGGCTTTAACCCACTGAGCCACCCAGGCGCCCGACATACAAATTTTAAAATGCAACTTCACGGCACTTCCCTGAGTAGATCAGATGCAAACACACATCTGCGTTTTAAAGACGCTTAGAAAATAATCACTAGGAGTCAAACAGTGTTTAAGATTTTACTTTAATTTTAATTGACACTTTGCTTAAAAGCACACAATGGTGAACATTTCAATGGCTCAATGTTACAGTTACACACAAAATCCTAAGTCCAACAGTTACACTATCCCACATTAGTTATTTCACATTCAGTGTGGGTTGTTAAAAAAAAAACAAACAACACATCAGTAAGGTGACTGGAATACAAGACAAGCATTTCAGTTTAATAACAAAATTAAGCCTAGCACCTTTAAAATAAATACTGATAACCACTTTGTAAGTACAAAAGTATCATTTTGATAAGAAAAAACAATCTAGTTCAACAGTGCAAAACAGCAGCATTTTCAAGGTTGAGATGAAATCTGTGTAAACACACTCCCCCTGCCACCCAGAGGAAACCAGTGTTTCACCAGCATGTAGCTCTTTTTCAGATGGGCCAACCAGTACATTTTCAGCCCAGCTCACAGCCTCCCAGTCCCAGGGTGCTCATGGTCACAGGCCTAGCTGATGTGACCCTGACTTCAGTGGGGGCCTTTGAGCACAGAGCCAGAGGTGGCACGAGGACTGATGGCCTAAGTTCCCCACAGCTGGCACCACTTTGTAACCAGGGCATTCCAGGCCAACTCCATCTAACTAAGAACATTCGCGATTCTTAACCCCACTGTGACCAAATGGTTCTTAAGTACGGAATGTCTACGTGTTAGGTCTTCCTCTTACGACTATTTTCAAACATTCAGGATGAGTTGTTTCCAGTGTGGTTTTCCCAACACTCACATGGTTAAATGTTTTCCCATCTTTAGATTGAACCTTGGAGCTTCAGGTCTTACTTGTAACAAGTGTTAAGTGCAGCCAGATACACAAAGAAACACCAAGAAGCAGACTCAGTTATTTACACTACAGTGTTAGGAAAAAAATAACTGCCAGATATTTTTTCTAAATCATTTCACATTTACCAACTGTCCAGACTGAAGGTCATTTCCAAGTGGCAAAGTTCTGATTCCAACTTCTCCAATGACCCACGTGTGACACAATTTATACTTTTCCCCAATACTGGTAGAAGAACTTGGTCGCTCGGCTGTCACCGACGCCGAATGGGCTTGTAGACACAAAATGCCATAAGGATCACGGTCACTAGCAGGATGCTGAAAATGGTTCCCATCAACACTGCAAAAGGAAAACAGGTTACCTCCCAACAGCAGCCCCACGTCTGTCACTCTCCCATACTTTGACGATGATTTGCCAAACGCCATCTAGTGCCAGGCACTGGGCCAGATATGTGGGAAAGAGCCACCAACAGATTCTCTCTTGGGATGTTCCAAGTAGGTGGGGGAGAAAATGTAAACAAGAGCATCTCACGCGGCTTGAAGAAATATGACAGTGATGGCAATAGGAGAGTGGGGGGCGGCTACGGTAGGTAGGGCCGTGGAGAAAGCATCCGAGGAGGTGACATGCAAGCTGAGACTGCGATGAGAGGAAGGAGCCAGCTCAGTGAACTTCTGCAGGGAGAGCACTGTGGCCCCGAGGGTCAGCAAAAGCAAGCCCTTGGGGCCAGACAAGTCCAAAAGGTCAATGGACAGAAAGAGGCAAGCATGGCTGAGAGGGGAGGAAGCAAGGCACGAAATGAAGCCAGAAAGGCAGGCTGCAGCCAGTTCACACAAGGCCTCGGAGACCATGAAGGCAGCACAGGTTTATTGTAAGTTTAAAGGGAGGGCTGAAGGCAAAGAGTGACATGATCGGATTCCGGTGGGAAACCAGATCCTTCTGGCTGTATGGAGAACCTTATCCGATTACAGGGGACAAGAACAGAAGCAGGGAGCCCAACATTTTTTAAACCATTCATAAAAATTGGAGATGGAAAAAAAGAATAAAGCATTTCAATCTCTAGAAGAGACAAAGGCCTTCTGATCGAAGAAGCAACGAACTTCACAAACCTATTCCACTTTCAGAAAGTAAATTTCAGGTCTAAAATCTCCAGAGCACTCAGGTGAGAAATGGGACCTCCAACTGATCACTCGGGCTGAGCCTCAGAATAGGACTAGACCTAAGGACTGGGACTTTAACATAGCCAGCAACCCACAGAACGGTAATCCCGTTTGTGTGACTACCTCAGAGCTCTTACAAGAGTTCAAAATGTTACCTTTGGCAAGCAAGTGTACATTTGTTTGTAAGTATGTGGGCCCATCCCAGGTTCCAGTGGGAGCCTAACCATGGTGGTTCTGAGTGTGGCTACTGAAAAAAACAAGATTTGATCACAGTTTTATTTATATCAGTAATCTGGGGTTATTTGTGACCCCTACAAAACGTCCCCACATGGAACCTAGCTATTTAAACACTGACCATACAGACATAGAGAAACACTTTTTTTTTTTTTTTTTTTTGAGGAAGGGGAAGATAAAATGTAGGTGATAAAGATAACCTACAACTCATAAGCTAAATGTCCTATCTTAAAACAGGCTTTGTTCCCTAAATACCTGCCTTTATTTTCAAAAGTTTTGAATTCCACGAATTTCTAAGGTTCTCAATGCAATTGGACTTCAAGTTGCCTTATTCCATTTAAACCATTTTCTTGCATTTGACATTCTGAAAGGACTCTCAAAAACAACCCCCCCCCCAAAAAAAAAAAAACCCAACCAAACTCCCGAAGCAGGAATGCAGGAGGCTGGAAGTAGAGAATGGGATCTCAAAAAGCATTTGAAGAGGTTTAAAATGATGGGTTGTTAGGTACACAATGCCCATTCAGCTAGCTATCCATTTGGGGCTTGACAGATTCTCCCATTCTTCATCTTTTTCCTCTCCCACACTTTGCACACGGTATTAGTTGCCTGAATGACAGGCTCAGGTAGAACCCAAGACTATTTGGGTCCTTCCTTACTGGTCACTTCCTACTGTTGAACTTCATTTCCTATATCTGTAAAATGTGGCAAGTGAAATCCACCTCAAGAGGGTTTCCTGAAACCCAACTGTGGTACCTATGAAAAGCACTCAACAGAGTGCTTCTTTGCATGCACACGACAAATGAAAGCTGTTATGATGATCAAAGCAGGCAACAGGGCAGTGGTCAGGAACTCAAGGTGTGGGGTCAGACTGTCTGGGTTCCATCTACACTGACAGGCTATGTGTTCTCAAATAAGTTACATGATCTCTCTGTTGCCTCCGGAGACAAAAATACCCCTGCACAGAACTGTTTAGGGTGGCGTTTTCCAAGCTATCTGTGGTAAAGGACTAGTTTTTATAACTTGTAGCCTGTTCCAGGCCATTACTATGTGCATGACTAGTAAGCACCTCCCTCTACTTACGAAGCCTCTCAGTCCATGGACACCCAGGATGGGCCTCTATTTGCCTGGATGTTGTAACAGTGCCAAACTGCTAAATTCCTAAACGCTAAATTTTTGTAGTCCTTTCTTTGCAGATAAATAATTTGGAGATTCCACTGGTCTGCAGACTACTCTTTGAATAGTATTATTGTACAGTAGTGGTTCTCAGCCAGGGGGATTTTGCCCCCAGGGGACAACTGGTACTATCTGGAGATATTCTGATTATCCAGACTGGGAGTCAGGTGTGCTCCCGGCATCTAGTGGGTAAAGGCTGGGGATGCCATACAACATGTTACAGTGCTCAGGGCAGTGTGCCTCACCTCCCCCACAAAGAACCATCTGGTCCATCCTGTCATAGTACCACGATGGAGAAACTCTGCTCCAAAGGATTAAGCAGCAGAGTACGTGGAAATCATTCAGCAGAGTGCTAGGCACACAGTAAGTGGTCATCACATAAGTTCAATGGAGTTCATCAAGACTCAAGATAATCCAAAAACGATACTACTATGCGGCACAGAGATTCGTATGTACCACTGAGGTATAGTGGAAAGGAGGGGTTTCGGCAGAAGAAGAGGAAAAGTTATTGCGAATTTTGTCAAGCTTTAAGCTCCAGGACCCCTTCCAAAGCCATGTACACCACCTATACTTATGTGTGTAAATATGTCTCTGAGAGCTCCTCCCAAAAGGTTATGTTTCAAGCTCCACAAAATCTAGGTTCCTGTGCTAGTTTCCGATGTTCTCTTTCTGAAAGTCCTGTGCCCAATGAAACCTTCAGTAAGCAGAAGCAACATAAAGTGAAAAAAGTTACCATTTATTTAAATGGAGAAAACTCTGAGCCTCCCAGTCCCCAGAAATAACCTTTCTTAGATTTTTCTGATACCTTAAGGCACATTTTGCTAAGGGATACAGAAAATAAATCAAGAACACGCACAAATACATACACATTTCAAAGGTGTTACGGCATGATGCTAAGGGGCTGAGTATTTCGGAGACGGAGTTTGGTGGTATCACTCTCGCTGCTCCGGGTGTGCACTGCAAAAAAACCTGCTGACCTCTCTTTTCACTTTTTGCCTTTTTTCGTAAAAGGGAAAAATCCTCTTCGGATTTCTTTAGGTTAGCGAAACCAGATATTCATTCGGGTCTTTCCTAAGAGTGAAAGGGTATAACGAGAACTTTCGAAAAGCAGGGTGCGGAGGTACAAATCCTGGCTGCCACAGCTATCCTGTGTAAACGTGGGCAAAAAACTTCACCTGAGTTTCCTTTTCATCCGGAAAACAGGGCTGCACTCTTCATCTTTCTCATTAAACTACCCTTGTTGCTTAGCCCGAACCCACGCAGCCAAAGAGGGGGCCCAACTACCCAACTACCGGCTCATTCATGCAACCAGCTTACAAGGAGAGCCTCCGTCATACCAGGCCTGGCACCGAGGGGGGCGGACTCAAGCCGGCCGCACCTGCACACCCGGCCCTCCCACCTCCTCTGCCCTCCGGCAGCGGGCCCGCGGCAGCTCACCCAGGTTCTGCCCACGCAGCACGGCGTACGGCCGGCTCCGCTCCGGCGGCTCGGCGGGGCTCGGGGCTTCCGCTTGCCCCGCCAGGAGGCTGCCCAGGCCGAAGCACAGCCACCAGGACACAGGAAGCGCCATCTTTTCTGGGCCGCAGCAGCGGAGACCTCACTTCCGCCGAAAGCCCCGCCTCCGCCCCCGTCCGCGCGGCTCCTTCCGCCGCTGCCTCCGCCCACCAGGCGCACGTCGTTGCCAGGGTAACATTACACCCGGACACAGTGATGCCCTTGCGGGATTTTCTTGCGGGATTGACAGCCTCCTTGCCAAACGTTTCCGCTCCGGCCAGGTTTCAGCGGGATCGTTGTTCCGTCTGGGGCAACGTCCATCTCGAACACCATTCTGCCATGACCAACGTACCCCCTTCTGTGGGCGCCTGGCGGGCCTCTTAAAAGAGGGCTTTTGGGTCCGTTTTGGGCCTATCGAAGGTTTTTTAATGAATCCGTGTATTTTCTTATTAGTCTTCGTTGCAGGGCAAGAAATAGACACTGTATTAACTCTTGACGAATGCCACCTTCTCAGGAAGCCTTTACCTGGACATCCTTTTCTAAAATTGCAACCCTCTCACTTGCTCAACATACATCCACTCTCCCTACCCTTGTTCCCTCTTAACTAATTTGTCTTGTACATTTAATGTACATTTTGATATTTTCTGATTACCTGTTATCCTCCCTAGGATGTAAGGTCCCCCAAGGCAGAGATTTCATTCTTGCTCACTGCTCTGTCCCAGAGTCTAGAATAATAACATAATACGTGGGTCGTCTGGGTGGCTCAGAGGGTTGAGCCTCTGCCTTCCAATAGGATCATGATCTCAGGGTCCTGGGATCGAGTCCCACCCACATCAGGCTCTCTGGGGGGCGGGGAGTTTTCTTCCTCCTTTTTCTCTGCCTGCCCCTCTGCCTATTTGTGATTTCTCTCTGTCAAATATATAAATAAAAATAAAAAATAAAATTAAAAAACTGCCTTAAATATAACATAATCCGCGCAGTGAAGGGTTGCTGAATAAATGAGCAAACAGAGCTTAGTGTTGGGCTTAAGAATACACCTCATTTTTAAGTCTTAATTTATAGTGGGGTTAACACTGTTTACCTCACAATGGATGTGTGATGCGAAGAGAAGGAAAAGCATTCTCTCAACTCTCTGGCCATAGCCTGTCCCTCAAGGTGGACTGGGCAGGCTACAAGAGGAGGCTGGAAGGGAAAGTCACAGCACTCAATGTCAGTTATCAGAAGGATTGTCAATTAGAGACCTCAAGGGGAAAGAATCATCAATTATAGGCCCCAGCAGGAAAAGATATACATTGCCTCTCCTACAAGAAATTGACTACCCGTGGGACCCAGACAATGAGAAACTGTCATGATGCTGAATTCTTGCTTTTCTCTAGACTTTCCTTCAAAACAACATCTCCCAACTTCCTATTCTTTGCCATAAGTCCCTCTCCTTTGTTTGTTGGACTCGTCTATGGTTTTGCCATAGCTTGCAGGTCCTGAATTTCCATCTCTGTTAGTCCCAAATAAGTGCACATAAATTACATGATGCATTATAAATGATTGAGATTATTCTGGAATTATTGTCATTCTTAATTATTCTGGAAAAGTAGGCTTAAAAGGGACCCTAAAAATCATTGTAGTCTACCTAATATGCAATGCCTAGCTTTCTTTTCTTTCTTTGGCTTCTTATCATTTAACTCTTTCAGTTTAAATGCACACCCCTCTCAAAAGAGAAAAGGTGATTGTTTAATGAGAATGCGCTATGTGTGATTACGTCCCAGGCACTTTGACTTCTTTTTTGTTTCTGCTTCAGGATTTTTACTGCTGTTCCCTCTGCCTGCAATGCTTTCCCCTACACCATGTTCATGACAGCAGCTACATACCACTGAGACCTCCGCCCAAGTGTCCATTCCTCAGAGTGCCCTTTCCAGAGCCCCCAACAACCTGCACACTTTGCCCACCTTCTCTTCTAGTTGTCATTACTATCTCAAGGGATTCTGTTCTTTGGCGTTTCCCTGTTGTTGCCTGTCTGCCCCACCAAACTGTGAACTCCATGAAGGCAGGACAATGTCTATCTAGTTCACCACTCTGCCCCTGGTGCCTGGAACAGTCCCAGGAACAGGAAAAGTTTTCTCAAATGTCTGTTGCGTGGATGTCAAGTAATAATGTGGAGTGAGCAAAAAGGCGAGGGGATGGAGAGAAACAAAAGTGTTGAAAATAGCCTGTTTTCTCCACTTCGTGACCTCACATATATTTGTACAGGACTAAAGTAGCAGACCATTCACAATTAAATATAATACTTTCTACCTCCAAATTCTCACAGGCCTTGACATTTTGATACTCGGCTCATTGCACTTGGTATTCCGGTGACTTGTGAATGTCTTATTTCTGTCACTGGACTATAGATTTATTCCATCAGGTGTGCAGGACATTCATTTAATTTTAACTTCACATAAACAATGAATAACAATTAATAAAAGGACATTTCTAATATTGCATGGGATACCATACTTGTTTACCTGAAATTCAAATGTAACTGGGCAATCCTGTGCTTTTATTTGATAAATCTGACAATTCTACCTTCAGAGCACAATCTGAAACTCATTTGTTTTTGTACCCTTTTTCCTTAAGTTCCTAACATGGTGTGTGCTTTGCACACAATAGGTGCTCAGTTAATGTTTGTGTAATGAATACTTGTGTAATCACAGACTATAGTATTTATCTGTGATGTCTTAGCTCACACATTTCAGGTAATGCCTTTCTATCTATAATTTTTTCTTGTAAAAGCATCAACAAAAGCAAGAATGACAAAATTTTGGGAGTTGCCAATTAATCAATCAACTAATTAATACTGTGATTAAATAAACATAATATTTATCATTTTTACCATTCACAAATGTACAATTCAGTGACATTAAATACATTAATAATGTTGTATAATTACCATTACTGTTATCTATATCCAAAACTTATCCATCATCTTCCACTAAAATGCTCTACCCATTAGACAATAACTCTCCCTTCTCCCCTCCCCCGGTTACTCTAGTCTACTTTCTGTCCCTATGAACTTAACTATTCTGGGTACATCATGGAAATGGAATCATTTAATATCTGTCCTGTGTCTGGCTTACCTCACTAAGCATGATGTTTTCAACATCCATTCATATATGATCACATATTTCAAAATTTCATTCCTTTGTGTGGCTGAATAATATTCCATTATACATATTTCTCTTTTTTTTAAAGTTTTGTTTGTTTAAGTAATCTCTACCCCCAACATGTGGCTTGGTCCCATGACACAGATCACAACCTGAGCTGAAATTAAGAATCCAATGCCCAACGGACTGAGTCACCCAGGCACCCCTATCCTAGTAGTTCTAAAGTCATATATCATGGTGGTTTTGATCTACATTGGGAGGCACCAGGTTCTAAAAATTTATTTTTAACATATAGTGTTATATTAGTTTCATTGTATAATGTAACAATTCAACAATTCTTTTTTTTTTTTTTTTTTTTAGGTAGGCTTCTTGCCAGGTATGGAGCCCAAGGTGAGGCTCAAACTCATGACTCCAAGGTCAAGACCTGAGCTGACACCGAGAATCAGATACTTAAGCAACTGAGCCACCTACGTGCCCTAGGATCCAATGACTATACATTACTCAGGGCTCATCATGATAAGTGTACTCATACTCTCCATTGCCTATTTCACACCCATTTTCCACCAACCTCCCCTTTGGCAACCACCAGTTTGTTCCCTGTATTTATTTAAGAGTCAGGGTTTTGTTTTTTTGTTTTTTTTTTTTTGCTTGTCTCTTTTTCCTTTGTTCATTTCTTTTGCTTAAGTTCCCCATATGAGTGAAATCATATGGTATGTGTCTTTCTCTGACTGGCTTATTGCACTTAGCATTATACCCTCTAGTTCCATCTATGTAGTTGCAAGTGGCAAGATTTCATTCCTTTTTATGACTGAGTAAATTTTCTGTTGTATATACAGACCACATCTTCTTTATTCATCTACCCATGGACATCTGGACGGCTACCACAGCTTGGCTACTGTAAATAGCGCTGCAGTAAACACAGGGGTGTGTATATCTAACTCAAAAAGATACACACAACCCTAACCTGACTGCAGCTTTGTTGTACAATAGCCAAGATACGGGAGGTGCCAGTTTTAACTTAGGAAAGAAGTGTTTTGTGACTGTGGTTTAGGAACATACTTTAGTGGCCTTTTCGGTTATGAAAAGCAAAGCCCAGAGCATAGTCTGGAATGGAGAATTGAAGACGAAAGAAGCTACTGTGCTCAAATAGTAAAATCATCTCAATTTCTGAGATTCACCTGCTACCGAGAAACACATGGGTGGAGGCCTTGAGATGGGAGCATGGTACAAGAGCTGGGAGCGTGGCTGATTTGGGAGGAAACTGACCCCAGCCTTCTGGCATCAGAAGGCTCACACGGTAGACAGTCAGTCAACGCTCTCTGGAATTTAGAGTTCTCTGTTTTTCTGTGATGTGCTCTAATTCCAAACCCACTCACCGCCCAAATCTTTAGCCCATTTGGGCTGCTATAACAAAGTACCAGAGACTAGATAGTTTGTTAAAAACAAAAAGGATCGCTCACAGTTCCAGAAGTTGGAAAGTCCATGACCTGAGCAGTCCATCATGACCTGAGCAGAAGGCAGATGCCTAAGCGACTGAGCAACCCAGGTGCCCCCTTCTTAAAAAAAAAAAAAAAAGATTTGAGAGAAAGAGAGAGTGAGTGTGAGTGGGGAGGAGGCAAAAGGCGAAAAAGAGAGAGAGAGAGAGAATCCTCAAAGTGACTCCATGCTAGACCCGGGCTCAATGGCAGGACCTGGGATATCAAGGCCCGAACTGAAATCAAGAGTTAGCTGCTGTTTCTTGGACTGAGCCACCCAGGTGTCTCTAAGGGATCTCTTTCATAACCCATTTGTGAGGGCTCCACCCTCATAACTTAATCACCTCCCAAGGCCCCACCCTCTAACACCATCACATTGCGGGTTATGACTTCAATATATGGATTTAAGGAGACACAAGCATTCAGACCATGGCGGGCATTATGCACAGTAATGCATAATGGGCAATAAAGGAAGAGGGTCCTGTCCACGTTAGAGATGATTCAGCCTAAAGTTATAACCCCAGTAGCAAGAGGGTTGAGGAAATCACCAAGAAAAACATACGGGAGAAGTTCTGAGCAAAAAGGGAACATCAGAAGGCTCGGGACATCCCGTGAAGACAGAATGAGTGGAGTTTTTGCCTGCCCAAGATTTATTCTCCTTCCAATTACGGTAGGAGACCTGTGGGGAATCACCCATCCTTCCAGGTTTATAGGGTAATGAGCCTCATTCCTAGCTCCACCAGTGAACACATGACCCAGATACGACGAATCAGCATCAGCCATCCCTCTGGCTATAGTGATCCCTTCGGAACCCAGAGCACGTGACTCCAAGCTAGATCAATGGGATTTATACCCAAACTTTTTTTCCCTGCCTGTGTTGTTAAAGGCCATTTTGGGCCTCTGTGAGATGATGAAGTCAACACAGAAGAAGAGACATCCGAGATGACCACGGTGATGGAGACGGTGGAAGTCTGATGACACTGAGCATGTAGCCCGGGATTCCTGGGCTACATTTTTCGCAGTCACGCAGAATTCAGGTGCCATCGTGCAGTCACTTAAACCAATCGATTTTATTTTTTGCTTTAGCTTGTTTGTTGAGTTGGGTGGCTGTGATTTTCACCCAAAAGGATCCTGACACATGGTGGATCCAGAGAAACCAGAGATAAAGAAGAACTACTCCAGTTATCTCAACAAATGGGATGAGAGCTGTCTTAGTTCGACCTATCTGGTCAACAAGTGCACTCTCCGCCTCCTCCGACTGGGGCAGTTCATCTCAGCACACGAGGAATCCCCTTAGGGCCTTTGTGTCCTTTAGACTATTTTTCTTACTTGGGCACGGAAGATTACATCTTGAAAATGTTCAAACTCCGGCAGGAATGACGGGGGACTGGCTTCCAAAAAAGTTAATATACTTAAAATACAGCAGCAAAACGTGTACTTTTCAGCTACAGTTTGAGCAGAGAAGCAAGGGTCTTCTCCAGTACAATTTTTCCCTTCTGTGGGTAAGGTTGCCTTTTTTATTTTCCTCAAACAGAATCATGTTTGTGCTCTTGTGTCCTGAGCCAGGGTGAAATTTAGTTCTGTTAACATTTTATTTTTTTTTAATTTTTTATAAGATTTTATTTATTTGACAGTGAGAAACACAGCTAGAGAGGGAACATAAGCAGGGGGAGTGAGAGGGAGAAGCAGGCTTCCTGCCGAGCAGGGAGCCCGATGTGGGGCTCGATCCCAGGTCTCCGGGATCATGACCTGAGCTGAAGGCAGTCGCTTAACCAACTGAGCCACCCAGGCGCCCCAGTTCTGTTAACATTTTAAAACGATCAATCCTGGCAGCGTTTGCCTTCTGCCAATCCGAGTGCATCTGCTTTGAGTGCTTCTAAAGGTCCATATTTTCTTTGTTTGATGACACCAAGTCACAACCCTATCCCAGAGACTCGAGTCCCCTGGCCAGGGAGTTTTCTGTGCAAATGAACTTTCTTCCTCTTCTTCTCTTCCTCCTCCTCCTCTTCCTCTCCCTTTTCCCCCTGTCCTCCTTCTCCTCCGCCCTCTTCTTCTTTTTTCTTGCAATAATGCCCTTTCAAAGTTTGTGCTAAGGCTCAGGAAGTAACTCCAACAACAAGGAAACCATTCAGAATCTGTCACCAAACACCTTTTTTTTTTTCAAGTTCATTTGTCTCCTTTTTTGTGTTTTGCAATTTGTGTTGAAAGGCTCTTGCTCAGGGAGAGGGCAGGGCAGGGTGAAGGATGGTTGAGGAAATTACCTGATATTGGCATTTGCCAGAGGCTCAGTATTTCCTTAGGGGCTGTGGCATACTTGTCGACACTTTCACTGAGCTGGGTACCGCTGGGTACTGAAGAGCACATTACTTCCAGATTTAAGGAGGGAAATGAGTCGTCTGTGATACAACAGAATTGACAAGTGATTGCATCACACTTCGATTATGTGACTTGAAGCCACAGTTTTTTTTTTCTCTGTACATTCTAGGGTTTGAAAGGCTGCCACAACCCCATCATTTTCCTTACCACATGCTGCTTCCTTTTGGAAAGTCTGTTTATTTTCCTCTCTCTGTGCCCTGAACTGCTCCAGGCAAAAGTAGAATGAGGTGGTTTCAAGCATAGATTACAAGATGCTGAAGGTCGAGTTCTTACTTCTCTTCTTTCTAGCTTTATGTCTTAACCTCTAGAAGCTTAGGTCTCTCTCTGCACAATGGATGTGATAACACATATTCTGCCTTGTAGGGTCGTTGCAAAGGCTAAATGAAATGATGCTCATGCATGGCGAGTATTTCCCAGACCTGGAGCTCACCGCTGGCTCAGCTGTAGGCTTAGCCTCCATCCAGATCATCGGGTTCCTTATAGTTAAAGATGTGAATTTGTATGTATGTGTGCTAGTTTGCATGTGATGACAAAGCCTAAAAATGCCATGTGTCTCATGTCTGCAGAGCTAGGCTTGATGTAAGTCCTCTAGGAGCCTAGTGATTTGGTAGAGTCAGCCCAAAGAGACGGAGGCGCTGCCTGTTTGAATGACCCAGACATCTAGCAGGAGGGCAGGTCAGGACCAGAAGTGCGGTTACGGAGACCTACCTGGTTCTCCCTGCCTTACTCAGTCCTTGAGCTCAGGCCTCAGAGGACATCTTTCTCCACTAGGGGGCAGGATTTCCGCAGACTGACGGAGGCTTTGAGCCCTCGCTTGGCTTCTGGGACCTTGGAAACGCATCCAGATCCAGATGCTAGGGTTAAAGACATAAAAGATAGATTAGTGAGCAGCTATTGGAGTTTAGAAGCAAGAGAGATCGCCGGCTCACCATCTTTTCCAAGTTTTTATTCTTTCTATTCCAGTGTCGAGACAATGGTTCATTTGAAATCTTGTTTTTAGCGAACGTTTTTGAGCCCTAGTCTAAATCGGGAACTAGGCTACCAATTCATCATCTTATATCTTTTTCTTTTTTTTTATGATGAAGTATCATTGAGACATGTTCAGCCTATTGAGATACATGTATGTTACCAGTTTTAGGTGCACAAAGTATTGATTCGATAACTCTATACACTAAGCTGTTCACCGTGATGAGCGTAGTCATCATCTGTCACCGTACAATGTTACTAAAATATTTTTATTTAAAGATTTTATTTGTCAAAGAAAGAAAGAAGGGAAGGGGCAAGCGGAGGGAAAGAGAGGAGCAGGCTTCCCACTGAGCAGGGAGCCCGATGCAGGACTTGATCCTAGGACGCTGGGATCACGACTTGAGCTGAAGGCAGACACTTAATGACTGAAACACACAGGCACCCCATTTATTTTCTTAAGGATTTACCTGTCTTTAAACATTTTTGAGCATCATACTGTAAGGGGAAACGGGAGGTTCTATTCAGGTTTTCATGGCACAGCGCAGAGAACTGAGGCCCAGATGATGGCCTGACCTTCCCAGGCACCTGCGGCTTCTAACGGGATCTGAACCCAGGACCCAGGTTCCTGCTCTCCATCACGATGCCCCGCGGGCTTTCTGTGTTGCCTCATAAGGAAAGGTACTTCCCACGCAGTCTGTCTGGTGGGTGTTTTAAGGGCGCACCAAACCGCAAGATCCCGAAGCCCAGCCTGGATTCAGCGGGCGCCTGGGAGACCAACAGCTCCAACTGTGAGGAAGTGATCACCAGGTCCGCTGCCTCTCTGTCGGCGAGGTGTCCGCCGCGCTCTTATTGTGAATGCGTTCCCAGAGTCTCAGCTGGTGGATAGGAAAGGAGAATTTGCTCCTCATTTAAGATGACGCACCTCACCCCCGGCAGCGGGTCAGAAAAATGGGCGTCCTGCCGCACCCCCGGGTGCACCCTGCAGACGAGTCGATGGCAGGAACCGAGGAAGATTCGAGAACTGAAGTGTGTTCGGTGTACTGCACTCGAGGGCTGGAAAAGGGCGTTGGCGATCAGAGACACAGTCCCTCATGGCAGAGGGGAAGCCATCATGGTCCCAGGAGGACTGCAGAGCTCAGGGCAGAATTGAGTTCTGGGCAGTGAGCCTGAGTGCTCACTTCAGCCCTGACTGTCCTGTCCTTTCCCAAGGCCACCCCCTTCCTAGGCCGCTCCTGCCAAGCTCCATGCAGAGGGTTACTTTGCCGATTTTGAAGACTGGACAGAGGGAGCAAAACTGTGTGCAATTTATCTGTCATCTTCTTTTCATTTTCTTGCTTCCTTCCCCATGAGCTCCCTCTGGCTCTTCCCTGTTCCCTGTTTGGATGTGATCGCCATCCTGAAGGACCTGGTCCCATGTAGGCACAGGAGGTCCTCGCATCTCCAATGTCTATAAAATCCCCTGCCGCTACCCCCCTCGCCCGCTCTCCTGGCATCGCCCTGACTCCCGACCGGGGTCTGTACCGCTGAATGGTGCTG